>VRYO01002184.1:3868955-3910669 GCA_009812075.1 Sialia sialis | reverse complement strand
TTATACGTGTGAAATTACTGTAACAGAATTTTAGAACAGTCCTGGCAGTGGAGAAGGCAGTTGCTCTTACCTGGCTGGGCCTTGCTGGGATGCTGCTGTCCCTGCTGAGGAGGAGGAGGGCTGGCTCCCGCTGCTGCCGTGCCCGGCGCCGGGCCGGGGGCGCTCAGAGCCCCGCTGGGCAGTGGCTGCCCCCTCTTTAGGAGCTGCTTCTGTTCCTGCTGGCGGAAGCGGGGGGGCACCTCTCGGGGCAGGTATCGGGACGCCGCAGGCTGCTGCCCGTTAGCAGACGTGCGCTTGCCATTGCTGCTGTTGGTGAGAGTGCTGGTGGAAGTACTGGTACCGGTACCGGCAGGTTGGGGCTGGCTTAAACTGGTCTTAATAGGTTCTGGCACTAGGGCAAAAGAAAATAATAATCAGTGGTTTAGGATATGAAAAGCTATCAGGTTTGGTTTTTTACTGTAATTGGTAAATTGATGTTTTGCAGCTACTGAAAAGTTGGCAGGGTGTGTTACTGTCTGTGTAGGTTTACTTTCTGTGATGGTACTGGAAGTTTTTATGCCCTACTGAAACAAATCATCTGTATGGTTTAAAACAGGAGGGAGGACAAAAGAAAGCTTTGACAATACAGTATTGAATAGAATGTTCATTTAAAGTGTGTGGCACCCAGCTGCTCCCACCTTGCGCCCCCACTGCCTTTTTAGTTCAGCAGTTTTGGGGGCAACCTTGCAAATATTAACATCCTATCCCAGGGCCCACAGCCATGACAACAAACATTTTCAGGCTTCTAATAAGCTCCCAAAAAACCAAGCTAGAATACCTGATCCACCAGCTTATTCAGCACTCACGCTAACTCTGGGTTTCTTGTGGTCTTTAGCCAAATCTTTGCATCAAACCATTCCAGTCACCAACATCTGCACCCCAGGCATGTATCTGATACCCCCCAGAGTAACCCATGAGCCACCCAGGCCACCCTGGGATGTGCCTGCACACCTGGCACAAGTGACCAGCAGTGCCAGGTCCCTTTGGGACAGGCTGGAGGGAGCAGGCATGGCACTGGGGGATGGCAGCCCTGGTTCAGCTCACCTGGCAGCAGCTTCCAGAGCTCTTTGGTCACCCAAAGAAACTCTTGGAGCTTTTGGGATGAACAGAACCGAGCACTGCTCCAGCTCCTCACAAACCATGTCCAACAAGTGCAAAATTCCAGCTCATTCACAGTCACAGAATATGCTGAGTGGGAAGGGACAGCCAAGGTTCATCACCCAAGTGCTGGTCACACCTTGTGCCCAAGAACACAGTTCTGCTGTTGCTTGAACACTATAAATCCACACTCAGCCTCTCTCCAGGCTCTGACACCCCTAGAAAACTTCTACAGCTGCAGCAGTGAACAGCACCAAGGGAATGCTGAGGGTGGGTTCAAAGCAAGTAGGGACTTGACCAAGCAAAAATATGCCAAAAAGTCTGACAGAACCATCAGCCTTACACTTCTCTAAGATGTTGATTTGGAAGTCTAAATAATTTCACCTGTGAGTCTATCTGAAAAAAAAAAAAGAAGTCTAAGTATATTTAAAAAAGTGAAGTACCACCAACACCTGAAGAGCAGAGAATAAGCCTTCCTTAGCTCCTCAAAATACACAATCATCTTTGGAAACTGAAATTTAAAAAGTGTCATGGAATGCAGAATAATTATTTTTAAATTCCAAATCTGCATATCCAACATGTATGTGAAAACCACTCTGTTTCTACAATAGAACCAGATCTGTTGTTCACACGACAGAAAATAAGTCTGACTTCATTGTAATGGGTTTATTTTAGCTCCTATTGTTTCTGCTACTACTGTTACAGCAATGTAAGCATTTACCTCTACTACCACTACCATCACAGAATGCAAACATTTACAAACAGTGAGATCTGAAGGACTCAGGATTTCTGCAAAGTAATTTACCACAAGGTTCACCCAGAGCACTGCAGACACAAGCTGATCAACCAAAAATAACCCAGCATGGCAGCCAGGGAGGTTCTCCAGCTCAGCTCACAGAGCAGGCACACACCCCCTGGTGCCAGCAGATGAGAGGGGATGCCAGGGAAGAGGAGGAGAAGGACAAGAGAATGGAAACCACTCACTGGCACAATGCCAGCGGAGCTGGGATTTGTCTGGCCCCAAGATTTTCATGAGGAATATTAATGAATTGGAAACGTATTTTAGAAAACAAGACGGGCAGCTTTTTAAAAGCATTATATTCTCAATATTGTGTATATATAAATCACATCTGATACTTCCAAAGAGGGGTGCACATGTTTTTTTAAAAGATCACTAATGCAAGTCATACAATGGACAACACTTTTCACTTTAATGTAAACTAATAAAGGTGTTTCATCACAAAAGTGAGGCCAGAGAAACACATTTTCCCAGTGTTAGAATAAATGCTCCCTCTACATATCTGAATCACAGATGAGAGAAAAGAACAAAGAAAATCAAAATATCACTGTACTTTAGAATTAAAATATTTCTGCATATTCATGCTGCTGTTTTTCTCTAATCAACACAGCAAAGTAATTTCTATTTTGTACATCAAAATCTCTTTAAAGAGTACTTGAATGGAAGCTCTTGCAAGAATACTGTCTACAAATCATGGTAGCTGGAAAAGAACTGTTTAATTACACCAATGACAGGGAATAAAGCAAGAGAAGTGAACAACATCACACGAGTGGGCTTGAGCCCTAAATTCCAGGCTGGAATTCAGATTTCAAACACAGCAACAATACTTAGGGAATATATATATATATTACAAAGCTGTGTTCTAAAAGCCATCCTCAGCAATGTTTAGCCAGCAATTTTCACTTGATATGCACTGTGAGAAATACTAAATGTTTCAAGTGTCTGCCCTGGACATCCTAATTATGAATTGCTGTGTGATATCGGCAATATCAGCATGTTTATAAAGCCTTGAGCCATTCCCCTCCCTGCAGGGTGCACCCTGCCTCGATGGGTGCCCCTTGCAGAACACAGGGCGCTTTCCCCACTGCAGGGCACAAAGGCAGAGCAGCAGGAGCCTCTGCCAGCAGCCTGGGCACTGGGAGCTCTGCCTTTCATCAGCCCCAAGGGAGCTGCCAATCCACAGAGAGCCCTGCAGCAGCCTGTCCCCCCTTTCACCTGCAAGGAATCCGCTGTCACAGCTAATGGCACGTGGGTGCCTGCTGCAAAGCCAGGAATTCAAACACAGCTTTTGTGGATAAATTTGCTTGAATGTGAAAATGTTGTTTAAATCGTGTGGGGGAAAGGATTTAACACCCAGTGGTTTTCATAACCAGCACGTGATTAAAGAGCTAAAGCAAAAACATTTAAGTGGAAAGCCTCTTGCAAAAAATACAATTAAAGGCATAAAATGAAAGCCTTGCGATTGCTCGCTCTTAAGATGTTTGTGATGGGTATCTGCTTACTCTCCATTCCGAGCTGTACGTACACTAAACAATGAGCTTGCTTGTAATAATTATCAGTACTTAATGGTATCTAAACTTCTTAATCCAATTTTACCCAAACAAATCCAATAATTACTCCATATGCTTTTTTGATGATTACAATCTCGGGAATCCCAACTGCATAAAAAAGTGTTACGAGCAATTGTAGGTGGATTTTATTAATATAATGAATAGGATCAGTCTAACAGATTTCAATTACAACAATAGCTTTTAAGTACATTTCTATGACATAAGGAAAGAACATGCATAAATGAAAGAAACTGGTTAAGCCACATAATACTGATTTATGGCAGCTTTTTCCTTTCATTCACCTCATTAACATTTCTCTGTATTTCAGAATCCCCCACTCCAGCTCTATAAAACTTGCATTTCTAAAGCCTTCGAGGACCAGACATTCCAGAAGAGAAACAGTTAAACCCAGAAATGCATTCTTGGCTGCTACTGTGACAGGATTTATTTACAGCTTCTATTAAACACAGCAGCTCCATTACAAAGTGCTGGATGTGAGGAGAATTTTTGATTATACAATGCCAATGCCTCACTGCGTTAAACATATCATGCCAGTGTATTATTTTTTTCCTTCAGCAATTCGTTCAGGTCATTGTTTGATGGGTTTATGAATTCATTACAGGAAACAGATGGATCCCATAATTCAGAGCTATTCTCCCAGCCAATCATATGGGCAATTTTTTTCCTCATCTTGCTCCCCCTTCCAAATCAACCTTAATGAAGCCACTTCCTCCACGGCCAGTTCCCTGCACACACACACTGCAGCACATCCACTGCTGATTACAGCTCCCTCCAAACACCAAAGGCTTTCCCAATAAAGCTGGGCAGGAGCACAATCCCACAGCCACCCCCTCCGAGGTCACCCAGAGCGCCAGGAACTTACCCAAGTCGGGTGAAGACAGCCACAAAACACAGCCTTGGAGTGGGCAAAACCACAAGTCCTCATTAGTGAGAAACCCATTTTTATCTGCTCACAGAAGTCTGTTGCAGGAAAAAATTCTTGCTCTCCCCCCCAATCTACTTTCAAAGGCTGAATTTTCATTTAGCAAATTACCTCCTTTGTCTCCTAAGTGCTGGGATTTGCTATCCACAGTGACATCTGCTGGCAACAGCAAAGGTGCTCAGAACTATTGCATAAAATCCTCTTCTAGTGTTTTTACACATAAAATGCCAAATTCTCTGCCTGGATTATTCCTTCCCCCAAAATCATGAACTTCTGTGAGGAAAAACCCCTGCAGTTCAATGCCAAGATAATTCCAAAACTTATAATGGCTTTCATAATGTAGCCAGAAGCTGCTGTTTGACATCAAAGCCCATACTGAGTGATAAAAGTAAAAATACACGCGTTATTGTGGTCTTAGAACTTTGTCACCATTTATTTAAAGAAATGCCTTGACTTTGGGCCAATTCCTGATGTTATTATTTATCTAATACCCAGAACAAATAAAGTCTTTTCCTGGTTTAACTTCATTTCCCCTCTCACAGCTGACCCTGGTGCAGTTTCTTCTGCTTCCTCTTCCAGGCGTTTCCTCTCCACTTTCTTCTCTTGTCTTTTACAACATTTCCTTCCTTAGTCTTTCACCATCCCAGTTCTAAAATCTCATCTATAACCCACTTCTCCTGAGACTTCTCACTTCTACCAGCTTGGACTTTCTACACAGAACTTGATTTTTTTATTTTTTGCCAGGCAACTGGAAATCAGAGCAGGAATTAACAGGAAGCTGCAAAGTTCATGGAAAACTTCTAAATCCATTATTAGGATTTCTCAACAACAGAAGGTCTTACCTTCTTAACTGCTGGCTTTATGCAAAGCTATGAACTAGAGAATGAGGACTTCATTCCCCACCTCCACTTTGACTCTAAAGCAATGTATCCACAAATGCAGCTGACCCCTGGCTCCTACCCAGACACTCCTTTGTTCCTCCCTCCTCTCAGACCCAGCCATTCACCCCAGCTCTAACAAGTTCTGTCTGTTTGCTCACATTTCCCACCCATGTCCCACCAGTCAAAGCTCGCTCTACAGATCTTAACTATGTAATGGCTGCTGAAGTGACATTCTTACTTGATATTGTCATAAGCAAAGTGCGGAAATGTGAGCAAAAATGTAAAATTGGTTGAAATGTTCTCTGGGAGAATCAATGGCTTGCTGTCAAAACAGAATATGTTTCAGAAGAGATTCCACAGGGACTTGATCCAAGCCTACGCTGTTCAATATTTCGTTAACAGCTGGATGATGGACTAGAGAATATCCTTATTAAATCTGCAAATGACACCAAGATGGGAGAAGGAAGATGGGGGTGGTCAGATCGCTGTGTGACAGGATCAGAGCTCAGCAGTGAGAAACTGGAGAAGCAATGTGACAAAACTACTATAATTCAGTAAGAAAAGTCACGGCATTAGGCAGGAGGAATTAAAAGCAGAACAGCAAACAACTCGCCCCACAGCAGTTCTGCAGAAAGAGAAGCAATGTTTGAACAGATCACAAAGCAAAGAGGAGGAAAAGGTAATCAAGAAGATTGTAAAAAGCCAAGTGGTGGAATGGAATAAACACCCAGCAACCCATCTACTCGAGCCTGGCATCACAAAGCCTTCCCTGTCTGTAGCCACAGCTGAGCATCTCTCTCCCAGATGGAGCTGGACCACCTGAAAAGGGCACAAAGGAAACGGAAATCTGGAAAGGGAACTATCACAGCAGACAATCTACAAGACACTGTGTACATAAATTTAAAAAAAAATACACAGAAAGAGGACAAAATAATTTGCTCCACCCCACAGTGAGTAAGTCAAGGCTTGCTGGGTTTAAATGGCAGTCAGGGAGATTTAAACTTACATTTCCAACAATAAGTATGATTAAGGATTACCTGCAGACATGATACAGGTTTGGTGATCTTGTCTCAGGGCAAGAGGATGGAATAAATGACCTCTCAAGAACCTTTAGAGCACATTTTCTACCACTCTACATGTAAAACAGAGCTCCAAATCCATCTTACTCAGTTCTCCCACTTCCCTCAGCCATGACAAAGAAATCCTTTTTCTCTTGGGCTGATAGTCCCAGCACTCCCTCCAGCTTCTGCTGGCTTTTAAATAAGTTTCAGATGTGGCCTTACTTCACCAGCCTGACTTGCAGATCCTCTCCATTTTGTTCTTGATTAATGTAAATTTGAAACTGAATCAATCCTGAGTGACATTTTATGTGAATCCTCTGTGTAAGCCCAGCCCAGCCCACCCTGAGGCAGAACTTCTGTGCAGCAAAGGGACAGAGCCCAACTCTATTCACAAACTGAACTTTTTTTTCCTAAGAGATGGAGAAGTTCCTAACAAAAACAGATTCTTGAGTACTTCAGAGCTCACACACAAAATTTTGTTTCCCTTTCTGGAACAGCATCTACATTTTTTTCTTTGAGATCTGTCAGCAGAGAGGGTGACAAATACTTCTCTTGACAGAAAGATACAAAACCTGTTTTGGGTGACTCAACGTGTATTTTTAAGTTTTTTTCAATCCTATTCTACATTATTCAGGTTGGTGTCACATGCAGCAATCTTGTGAAGAATACTTATACTTTTAAGAGTTTTAATATTTTCCTCACTGCTTTCCTCCGTTAGCACTGATTATAATTTTAATTTTAAATTCACAATTAATTAGCTGTGCCATTAAAAATGGTACAGCTAATTAGGTTGATAGGTTGTCATCAACAATGGATTGATAATCCAAAGCAAATATGATGCTCTCCCACTGCAAGCCAAGCTCTCTCATGTTTATTGAAAGCTCTGAGTGCACACACATGGGGTTTGCCATCAGCTAATTGATGAGCAGAAATTGGACCATACACATCAGGCCTCAGAGTCAGCAGGTCTGTGGGCAATGGAACAGTTAAATCACAGAGCAGCATTCCTGCAGGACGTGAACTGATAACAGATGGTAACTTTCAAGACTTAACAATTCATCTGTTTCCTTTCAAGCGGGAGCTCTGCAATGGGCAGGCGCTGGGAACTGCAGTACCAGTATTAATCATGTACATCCCTCTGCATCCCTGCCCAAATGCCACCCCTTGTAAAGCAGCAGATAAAGAAACAAATGAATTCACCTAACCAGAAGCTGCTCTCTGACATCTCAGCACAGGCACATTTCCTTCAACACATCATCACACATTGAACTTGGAATTCAGACTCCTGCAAACCCAATTCTCACCTCCAGAGCAGGGCAATACACTGGCCTTAAAACAGAACTTGGCTATTCTAAAGGAAAATAATGAAGCTATTAGAAGTTTTTAATCACTCATATTAATAATGGTAAGAAACAACAGCATTAACAACTGTCTGAAAAGGACAGGAGGGAGATAAGAATCATTGCTGAGATAAATTAACTGGTGCAGGAAATTATTACTGTAAAATTTAAGTTAGAGGGCAGCTCAGAATTAAGAGAGGGATTCTCAGCAAGCAGTTTGAAATGCTGGCAGCATATTTTCAAGTTTTATAAGACTTGCCTACAGAGTGTTCAGAACTCTTCACAGAGAATTCACATCTTGTGTTACTTCCCAGAGTATTTAGGAACATGTGAATTCCACCAACTAATTGTATGAAGACCCACTAGGGAAACACAGTTCTATCCCAACAGGACATGAGAGCATCACAAACACAATCCCAACAATTCAGGAACACAGTAAAGGATGTCAGGAGACAGCCATGGGCATGTGCTCTCCCCTTCACCTCCAGCTCACCCTCCAAACCCTCCTCAGGCAAGGTTCCCCCAGCAGGAACTACACAATAAAAGAGTCAGAGAAGACAGGAAACAGCTTAAAGTTAAATTACACAAAACCAATACCACCATCACCTCAAGTGCCAGTGGAAAAATTCAAGCATATAGTAACAGATTAAATAGATTCATACAGAGCCACAGAAGAAGTCTGGGCAGACCCAGAAAGTGAATCCTTTAATTTTAAACTGATTCTGTGCATTTAATCTCAATAGAAAATGTTTTACAGAGTTTTCATATGCAAAAGAATTTTTAAAAAACAGATTTACAAATGGCACAGCCATCACACCAGACGTGTTCTTCCTCCTTTGCACAGACCACTTCCAGGCACAGACTGAGCAGTAAGTATTTCTTCTTTACAGCAGAAAAGTAAGTATTTCTTCTTTACATCGTTAAATCATGCACACAAACACATAAATATGTAAATTCACAGGAAATAGTACATTCCTAAGAAACTGAAAATGAGGATAGCCTCAGCATCCACTTATTTACTGGATACAAGAGCCTGAAATTTCCTTCACCTTGAACAGTGATGGATTTACAGATACAGCCCATCTTCAGATGAGGCTTGGAGAGTGAATCCCAGTGCAGTGGAAATGCTTCCAGTTTCACACAGATGTGGTTGGGATACCCCTCACCCCCATCATTTCTATCTGGGGTTGCCTGTACACAAATCACTCAGTGCTGGCACACAGTGCACAGATTCCATCACACTTGGGATATGTGCTGTACCCACGGTCTGTCCATGCTGGGTGGATGCTCCTGGAGTTTCAGGACGTCCCAGGGCATGGTCAGTGCTGCCATCCCACCCAGGACAACTGGAAATACTGAGCTCTCATGCTACAGCAGCACAACCTCTTTTTCCACTTTGACATCTGAGCTGGAGAGAAGGTAAGGATTCGATGGCTCTTTTCTGGAATGCCTGGAAATTGCCAGCGTGTATCTATGGATCAATATCCTAACATGGCTAGAGAGATCAATGTGTGCAGGCAGCCTGTGTGATTTTGTGTGCCCAGAATCAGTGTGCAGGGAGCCCCAGGCCTGCAGAGTGTGGCCCAACAGCCCAGACCCATCACATCACCACACACAGGCACAGTTTTCTCCTGGGAACCAGCAATACAGCTCCTCCAGGTATTTCATTCCTGGTTTGGGGGAGCAGGCTGCAGTGCTATTCATTCCTCTCAGACATGCCCATGGAAGCAGGCTGTGACTGCCTGCAGATGACAGGGCTGCTGCTCAGATAGGCAGGGTAATGCTGCCTGACACTGCCTGTGCTGCTGGAACCATGGGACTGGGCACACATGTCACACTGACTAAAGACCTGTGCAAACACAAAGCCTCAGCCCTCCTGTCATGGACATTTATGGTACCAAATGAATATTCATGTGCCACACGAAAATAGCAACGATTTTGTGAGCAACCAGTAACAGGCCTCTGTAATTTTGGCATAACCCTTCCAGTTCACATTCTATCTCAAAAGAAGACCTAATATGTTTATACTACAGCTCTAAAGATAGTGTAGAGAGTTCTCTGAGCTATCATTTTAAATCACTCAGCAGGAAAAACTGAAGCAGAGCCAACAGTGTCCAGCATGGAGCAGCTTCCCCCACCCTTGGGCAGTGTGGATTTATTCCAAGTTTTAGGTAGCATCACCCTGAGAAATTGAGCATGGAGCCAGCTCAATGAAAGGTAAACCTAAAATATTTTGGCCTTAGATGTTAAAATCTTGTGTCCTTATGAGGCTAACTGAAGATGTGTTCATTTATATTTCAGAAAATGATTTTGAAAATCGTTGCTTTCAGCAAGTAGGTCTTCAATATACAGAACCCATAGGGACATCATTATCACTTTAGGGGACTGTATTAATAAAATTTCACAGATTTTCTATCATAAAATCCTGTCTGGGGCTCTACATCCTTCTTTGGATGCAGTTCCTAGCATTTGAAAGACATGAAAATGTCATTCTTGCCTTCAGAAAGGAGCAGCTGAGAACTTAAAGCCTAAAATGAAGAGTGATCCCTTATTCAGCTAAACCCAATTAAATTAAAGTCATGCTCTAGAGATAAAACAAACAAATGAGTGTTTAAGTATGCATACAGATCTGCAACAGGGGGGAGGAAGAAAATACACTGAACTTAAAAACCGTATTTCAGGTTTTTTAATACTTCCTTTTAAACCTAAACGTAACATTTCATATGTGATAGTGTTTTTCTGAATGAGCTTCCTGGGAGGTTTTTCTTTGGAACTCTGAGTTCATCTACCTGACAGTCAAACCTGGAGAGTCTAAAGCAAACTCTTCATTTCTGATTCAACACTGAATCTGAAGCAAACTCTTCATTAATTCAGTTTAAGCTGAACAGATTTTTTAATGCCTCCAGTGCCATCGTGCATTAATATGAAAAACAGGATTTAAATTATTCAGAAACATGAAGAAAGCAGTTCCAGCAGCTTGCAGACCTTCTTCTATTCAGGTTCTTCAGGAAAATTTCCTGACTCTGAAGAAAACCCAAAGTGAGTTCATTTGCTGAGCTCATTCTGCAGGTCACCCCTTCAGTGAGCAGTGCCCAGGGAAGCTCTTGCTGAGATTCCAGCAGCACCCTGAGCACGAAGAACAAGCCCAGAGGTTCCACCCCATGTTTGCAGTGGGGTTGTTGTCCCAGTGACAGCCCTGGGTTGTCACCATAGCAACTTTCACCAAGAACTCACAATGCACCCAAACGAACTCCCAGCTAAATTAACTTATTGCATGTCACCAGTGAGAAATGACTGTTCAGAGGTAATTTTCTGTACTAATATGTAATAGCGTTAACTCTCTAAATTGAATTAAATTAATTAAATGCCACTCCCAGTAAATCAGATTCTATTACATGAATGTTAAAAGAAATTAAAGATGTTTTAATAAAGATTACTAATAATAACTTAATATTATTACTTCATTTTAATTCAAAAATTCTGCTCAGTTTATTTTAGACACATGTCTCCCCCTCACTAGGAAGGAATACCTAATTACTGCACATGCATTACACACAGTTATTTCATAGAAATGGGCTTAGACTTAGCTAAAAGAAGTAACACCAGCATTTTAAGAAGAAATAGAGCTTGGTTTAATAAGTGACATCCTAAGATTCTTCCTCCCCTCACACTATGGGTAAATTCCACACTTTCAGGGAGTGTGTTCAGTTTCCAGAGAGTGAGTTTCATTTCTGCTTTTTGAAGGAAAAAATGAAAACATCTTGCAGTAAAGCCAGTAGCAAACTAAGAGAAAAAGAGTAAAAAACACCATGTATGCCTAGGCAGGGTACAAAAATAACAGCCCTTTAATGGCTCTGCAGATCTATCTAACAATGCATTATTAAGTTTGTTTTTTAAAGTAGATTCATGCACTTTGGAGGACAGACAGCTGGGAGACAAATCTACAATGCTTCCAGTTTCTCATGTAAATAAAAAGTTCCATTTGCCAGTTGATGGTGTTTGTGCTGTCCCCACGACCCTGACTTTAACTCACAACACACCAAGACACTGTGGGCAAAAATGGGGGCTATTTAAATAATCACTTCTCACAATTCTGAACCCTATTATTCATTTTTATCCATTATTTAGTTTGCAGGAAGAAGCGGTGTTTATGCTGAGAAGGCAGCTGGTGACAGCAGAGGGAGCACACGGAGCTGTCACATCTGCCACTGGCCACAGGGTGACAATGACGTCAACCCCAGCACCAGCTCAGCTCAACACCCAGAGGAAAGGCAGCACTGCCACTAAAATGTCGTAAATAAGGATTAAAACATTCCCTGAATCTCCAGCAAATGGGAGTTAAGGCTGTGACAACCCTGTGGGGTGGAACAAGACGAGTTTAACATCCCACCCACATCCCAGGTATCAGTAAAATGGGACTGGGGACTTAACTGTTCAATGTTACTATGCATCTAAACTATTATCCACAGATTTTAAGTTATAACTATACATTTTTTTTAAAGTCTTAGACACTAAATCACAAAGTCTTCCACAGATCTTTTCTGGGAAGGAATAACTGAACAACTGAGAGGCTGAAGTCAACTGATTTCCCACAGCGATCACTGGAAAAGATTAGAGATAACTATATAACCAAAAAAAAAAAATTAAATTATTACTCTTGGAAACTGGCACGAAGATATGGAAACCGTGTCCAAAAGGTGACACAGAACAATTATTTTCTTCCTATTTCACCCTGAAGACTTTCTCCTGATGAGAAAGGAAATGTTGGATTCTCACATGTACAGCAGCAAAGAACTGCCAGTGCAGGACAGGACAGGACAGCCTGACATCCCCAGCACCTGCAGGAAGGGCTCTCGTGGTTTGTCAATCAAGCCTAAACAACTGCAGTGGAAACTTTGGGGAAATTAAAGCCAGGAATATATTTAAATGTATACTTCAGGGGACTGCCTGCAGGGGAAAATCAGGTAGTGATTAAACAGGAGAAACGGGGAGTGAAGAAGAAACTGTACATTATCAAATTGAGGTCTTGACAGAATAAGGTATCTGAAACTTGGGAGTTTCTCATGGCAAGCCAAGTTTAGGGACAGAAAAGTCAAAGAGAAGAATGAGCACGGGTCTGAACAGCCTGGATTACAGAGCTACGTAATGGGGTGAGCCTGAAAGGCACAGAAAAGAAATCAGCCTGAGGTTTCACTTGTACACAGCAGCAGGTTACTGTTCTACTGGTTACTGTTGGAGATTAACCACAGGCTTCTTAATAACTCCATTGACAGGGTGCTGGTTTGGCTGGGACAGAGTTAATTTTCTTACAGTGACTGCTGTGGGGCTGTGGCTTGGATTTGTGCTGATAAGCCAGGCTGTTTTCATCACTGCTGAGCCAAGGCTTGTTCTGCTCCTCACCCCACAGTGCCAGCCAGGAGGCTGGGGGGACACAGGGAGCTGCCAGGGGACACAGCCAGGACAGCTGACCCCAGGTGACCTGAGGGAACAGTCCACACCAGATGGTGCCATGATCACCATTGAAGCTGGGGGAGGAGGAGGAAGATGGGGCTGTTGGAGTGATGGTGTTTGCTTTCCCCAGGCACTGCTCCCTGTGACGGAGCCCTGCTGTCAGGGATGGCTGAACACCTGCCTGCCATGGGATGTGGGGAATCAATTCCCTGCTTTGCTTTGCCTGTGCGTGTGACTTTTGCTTCACTTATTACACTATTTATATCTCAACCCACGAGTTTTCTCACTTCTACTCCTCCAATTCTCTCCACATCCTGCCAGGGGAGAGTGAATGAGGGGCTGAGCTCACACCTGGGGTTAAACCACAACATACAGACACTGCGTTTAAATAATAATTCTGCACTAACTGGAAGGACTTCCAAAGAAGAAAAATATAAATTATTATGGTTTGAAAAACAGCCTGAAAATAGTAGCACAAGGGAAAACTGGAGAGGCTGCTAATGAAAGAACAGGAGACACAAAAAGGCCTCTGCAGTGGAAGGGAAGATCAGCTCTCCTGGGCCAAGCAGCCAATAAAGGAGCTTAAGTTATAGGAAAGACAGGCTGAAAGTGAAGATGCCTTTCCAACAAAAATCAAAACATCTTTCAAGAACATCTGTTGGGCTTGTCTGAAAGATGGGAGAGGGTTAAATCTAAATCCCTTTTTGCTCATCTAAAGGGATATACCTAGTCCTGTGTTAGTAAGTAAGACCTCAAGGTGGCATTTGAACTTTTAATGAAGAATTTTCAGTTCTCCAGGTTAGTAACTCATGTGCTTCAAAACAGAAGTAGCCTCCTCAAGGTGAAAAGTCTGGCTGGCTCCATAAAAATATGAAACAAAGACAGCAATGGCAGCCAAATCTGAAATTATGCCTGAAACATTAAGAGCATCCTGGAAACAGGAGGACAGGCCTTCAGGAGACTATGGTAAAACAGAGACCCATTTGTGCCACCATGAGAAGAGGCCAGAGGAGCCTGAGTCACAGCGAGCTCAGCTGCAATAATAACAGTGGGTGCCAGGCAGGAGCGGTGGAGGCGTTCGTGGTGCTGTTAAACACAGGTCCCACAGGACAGTGAGCATGAGCCACTGCTGCCATCCCACACTGCAGCATGCCTGCAGGGAAAATCACCTCCTCTCCAGATGCTAATTCACTGCCTGAACCAGTTCAGGAAGAACCTGAAGGATCAGGTGCACGATGCACACCTGAGCAGAAGCTTTGGAGCATTTACCTGAGCGTGAGCTGGCTAAACAGACGTTTTAAGTAGTCCTGTAGGATTTGTAAAGCATGAGCTACCACCTTTAACAACTCAGGAAGAACATTCAAATAATCTAGCAAAACACAGGGAAGCCAAGGGTTCTCAGAGCAGAGGAATGTCAACACCAGATAGACAACAAGAGAACACAAGGTCCCTCAGGCCAAACGCTTCACACACAGTGCAAAAGAATCAAAAACACATTTTCATTCCCTTCCTTTTCCCAAGATAACCCTCTCCAGCATTTGTATGGTAACTATTCCAGGAGCATGCACTAGTGTTACAGTTCAAAGTGGATTTCATCCTTCCCAAGGAAGGGATCAGGTAACCTTAGAAACCCAGCATGTATCTCAAAACAATCATTACCAACGCGAGCTAATACATTTCCTGATGAACCTCTCCTCCAGCTCACAGTTTGCAGATCTTATCTCCATTATATTTATATGCCTTACAAGCCTCCTCCAGGTAGCAAGATGATAATCTAATAATGGAAAGTGGTCAGCACACTGCAGATAAATCAAAGCTGATAGGTCATTTTTTCATGGGAAACTGTTAGCTGCCTTGTGCATGAAAAACCTGTGTGAGCCAGGCCTCAAGACAGACAAGGAACTGCCTTCATGGACATGTTTCTTTAGAAGAATGATAAAAGTGAACAACAGACCAGTTCAGAAAGTAAAGGGAGAAGGAAGCACACTGATGAACAGGTGAGCTGTGCTATAAAGTTACTTCCAAGGAAAAAATCCCACACTGCTGGGTGGGGAGGAGATGTGGGATGGATGTTTGCTGCTATCAGCAGGTACAAAAGTGGCATCTTACAAAGGAAATGCTGGGTCATATATGCTCTGATGGAGGGCAAATATCAGACAACATTTTATTTACAAATGGAAAACAGTTATTTTACAAGCAGACTGACAGAGGAATAGAGCATTTGCCAATGCCTGAGCTGCTGCAATGCCAAAAGAGCAGCAATTTGACCATTTCACAGCCCACATGCTGCACACTCTGCACTGGGGAACAGCAGCAGGGAGCAAAGCACCCACTGTGGGCAGATAAATACCCATAACCCAGCGTGCAGCTCGATCATAACCAACACCATTATCATTGTGCAGCTGGGTTAAAATATATCTTCTAAAATATCCAGCTGTCAACAACTGTATTGGCAGTTTGGTTGCTGAGAAAGCAAATTGGGATCTGAGAGCACTTCCCACCAAGGGGCACCCTGACAATTAGGTCTAGAGCAGAAAATCCAAGCTGGTGTTACCCAATCTGTGTTACTCTCTCTTCAAAGTGGAGAAAATGTCCTGGGCTAGAAACAGCCAATATGAAGAGAAATCTGATGATGTACATGTCCTGCTGCCTTCAACCCAGAACATTTGAAAAGTGTTTTTAACCAACTGTGTCTAGTGTTGGAAAGCTCCTAATTTTGTCTAATTCTAGAACTAACTATTTACTAGTCAGGCTCTTGCCATCCTCAACCTGATAAACCCATATCAATCCTAACTGAGGAAACAGAAAAAGAATATTCTGCCTGTATTTCTATTGTGAACTATTTTTCTTACATCTATTTCTGCTATGAGAATTATGCCCAAATTTACACAACAGCAAACTGCAACAGACCATTTCTAGGGAGAATAAAAGCTACCTGAGGAGAACTAGGAGTGCCTACTTTTCCATTCCCAGATAGGCAATCTGCAGAGCTCACGAGGCAAGCACTGACATCCAAGCACCTCTGAGGGGGCAGCTGTCCTGTAAATCCAACTCCAGCTTGGAGTGCATAAGGAAGAATGTATTTCATGGTTACTCTTTTATTTTCAAATAACCCTAGAGATATATGTTTGGGTGTTTTTTTAAGAGATAAATGTTTGTCCCAAAAACCTGTACTAATTATTTTGGTGTGCTGCTGTCCAAAAAGAGCATTTCTTTCAAGCTGGGGAATCTGCAGCTTCCCAGGAGCTAGAGAAGATTTAAACCTTCAGAACTGTCAGTGCTTGCTTACAGGGCTCAGGGTGCCCAGCTCTGCCAAACCCTCTCTCCTACAAAAAAACACCAGTTCTCAATAGAAATCTCTCCTTGGGCACCTATGACTTGCAAACCAGCAAGACACACAGAGAAAGAGCTACAAACCCAAATAAAGTTTACTCAAGATTGTTCATACATTTACTGTTTACCTTTTCTCCTTCACTTCACAATGGTAATGTTGAAGATACTCAAAATATTTCTTGCACTTGTGAGAGCAGAAATCCTATTAAATACCACTGAACTACTGCCTGTCAGAGTCACTCCTCTTGAAAGAAAAGCAGGTAGGAAACCAAAGGGGTTTTTCTAATATTTTACTCCAACTCTACCAGCTCATCCTTCTTGCTTTGTCTCCTTGACTATGCAAATTGCTCCTCCTGTCTGCTCCAATCTTTTTGCATTTTCTACTGCTATTCACCCAGTACTGGACTCACAAATTACCTCCATCCTCTATTCTGTGCAGTCTGTAAAATGGTAATTACTCCTCTATCGGAGAAGAGATATCTCAGTGGGTTTTATGAACAAATTCATGTTTGTTTAAAGATACTTATAATAGCAAAACACCCCCATGATAACGTTTATCAAAAAGAAAACATTTTTGTGTTACAAAGCCTTAACGTATGGCCACAGGTTATCATTAAGTTATCAAGTGACTGCATATTAAGATCTAATTGAAGAACTTATTGCAGTGCTCCCCCTCCTTCTGCAATGATGATTTATGGCACATTTTGTCACTACAATGTGCAGCAGTTCAGTACAAACACAGCACTTAACTAACAAGATGACAGAGGCAGATATTCAAGCACAAGCTATAAATACTCAAATGAGTCAGAGGTTGTAAATCTGTTGTAAATCATACCTGATTTGTAGGCTGGAAACATTTTCTAATCTTATGGAAAAAGCCTCTGCTGGTTCCTACAATAATATGACAGGAACCAGAAAAACTCAAGACTTTTCCTTTTAAAAAAGACTGATTGTGTTACAGGTTGTTGTAATTCTATTTAAAATCTTGATAAGATTCTTTAAAAAGTTTCGTTTTCCCTTCTTTCCTGTGGAACTACCACTAAACATCAATATCATACCACAGCCAAAAGGAGCACATTATCAATACACAAATTTCATTTCTGCATGAGCAGAATGGAGGTTACAGGAAGGTGATCCACACACACAAGCACAAGCAGAGAACATTCTAACAACAGCCCATTTGGGCAGGGTAAGTAAAGAATCAATTTTAAATGTGCAATAATTTACATGGCTGATTTGGAAATGAAAATAACCCAGCCTTTGGAGACAGGTATGCTGCTACTCCTGTCATCCCAACAGAAATGCCAGAGCAGGGGATGGGATCTCAGATATTTTCATCCATTCTTTCTTTGCTTTTAATTCTCCTTTCTTACAGAGTGGACCATGTTTCTCCAGGTAAAATATACAGCACTGCCTGTGGGATAACAGCTAACCTGAAGGAAGTATGCCAACATTTGTGACAACACAATAGCTGGTGTCACACCCAGCAACACACTGTTAAGTGTTCTCTGTTCAGTCCCCCAAAATGAAATGTATGAAAGTGCAAACCTTGGCAGAATAATCTCCCAGGCTGCAGACAAGCTCCCTGAGTCTGCCAGCTGCATATTAAAATCATCTCACACTGAGAAGTCCCAAGGCACACAGCCCAGACAGCCTGGGGGAGGGGACAGCTCCTCAGCACACCACAGATGGAAGGGAATGATGCTCAGCTCAGGAGCCACTGCCCCTCTGGAACAGAGGATGGGCAGTGCTGGACAGGCTGAATCAACCCCAGGGTCACTGCAGCCACTCCAGCTGCTGCAATCCTGCTTCACCATCCCCCAGCAGCGAGATGACATTCCCATTTTGCCCTTGGAAACCCTCCCCTCCCTCCCTGGTCCCATGGCAGGAACATGCCAGACAGACCCACAAGGATCATGGAGGTCCAAGAGGCACAGACTGAACATCCCTGCTTTATGGTAAAGGGAGAAAAATATTTTCCAGCTAACATCTGTAATAAAAATATTTACCAAAACACTTTCTATGTTTGACTAACTGCGATGTATAGACTTAACTGCTTTTACTTCTCTGCAGATTTAGCACTTACCTTTATTGCAGATAATGCTGTAGGGTTGGATGGATACTTTGCCTTTCAACTACCAAGGTGGATGTTTGAGTAATAAACCACTTAAGCTATTTTATATCAGCTTTAAACAAATACATTCAGCTGAAGTGGGAGTGAAGCAGGCAAGGAAGTGATCACCTGTGCTGCCTAAACCTGCAGCAGGATGGCTAGAAGAGAAGCAGGCAGTAAAACACACCCTGGCAGTATTTATGACAAGCACAGCTCTCTTAAAGCCCTGTAGTTATTAAGTAACAGCCATTCCCATACTAGTGACCCTTCACCACACAGAACAGAGCTCACAATTACAGCTGAATGTTTTCATTAGAAAAGCCTTTATACACAAAAGTTTCTTGATCAAGTGCACATAAACTGGCAAGACTTTACATATGTAAAATAAACACTAATAGCCTGTGCTCAATAGTCCTGTTCTCCAAAAAATTACCATAAAAGAACAACTAGAATGTGCAATAAAAACCTGCTCATTTCCCATCTCATCTAATTCTGCAGTGCAGAATTCTGCAGCTGAACAGGAAGACTACTTTCATTTGTTTTCAAGTAATTGAGAAACATTTCAGGTCTTTATCAGCTCTCCAATCTTTCTTCCTTTCACACATTCTCCAGAATCGTTGCCAATAGCGTATTTATAAAACACACAGCCTCACAAAAATACTGAGGCAAATAATGTTGCAGGCAAAAAAAAAAAAAAGAAACTGAAGAAGCTGTAGAGAACACTTAAAGGGTTGGATCATTGTTTAAACAGAAAAATAATTTGTTTCAGTGGATACAAGGGCTGTGTGAGGGAGCATTTCCTAGCCCAGGACTCCAGCAGCAGCCACATACCTCTCCCTAAGGGTGGAAATGCGTGTTTGTTTTGGAAGGGGCTTGTGCTCCACATCACAAATGGAAACATTCAGCTGGGACTGAGGCCTCAGAGCAAGGCTGAACTGAGAGCACACCACAAACACACCCCCACAGGAAACCTCCTTCCTCTGCCTTCCCTTCTCTTTCCTGAGGCCTCACCAGTGGCGGAGGCTGCAGCAGCCACAGCAGCTCAGATCTGCATGGATAAAACACACCAGTTCACTACAGCAACTCCACGCCTCTGGGACAGACAAATCCATGAAAAACTGGCTGTTCATTTCAAATAATCAGACCTTTTGCACAGGTTTCTAGCCCAGAAGCCAACCCAAAGGGTAACCCCTCCCTCCCTCTCAGCCCCACCACCTGGCCCTTCCTTCCCACTTGAGCAAAGTGCTTCTCCTCCACAAACACTGCTGAGAGCAAACAAGGCTCTGCACAAACACCCTGCCCCAGTCAGCTGAAAAACAAACTGAAAAACCCTTCCACAGCCCACCTGCACTCGTATGATTTTTTTTTTTTTTCTCCACTAGGACTGGTGCAAGCACCTCTCACTGCCATGGCAACCCAGTGGCAGAACTCAGTGACACACACATCAAATTAAGCAATTTTTTAAAAGTTATCACAAACAGCTCCATTAAGCCATATTTATAAAGATCTCACCTACCAAAATCTACATTTTGCAACATGTCCAGCCCCAGTCCAGCTTTAATCTCTGATTTAATACTTCCTGCTCACTGGCATGCATTACCTGCTGCAGTCCATTCACTCAGTTTTACCCTGCCATCCTGTCATCACAACTAATTTAATTGCTGTGTCCCAGATAGGAAATAAATTAACTAAATTCAATGATAATCCCTGTGCTGCCTTTCAGTTCTAGTAGCATGTGTCATTCAACCTTGAAAATGTATCCAAATAAAGCACTTGGTGCAGTACTGCAATAAAGTTTACAGTCATCTCTGAATATTGTAGGGAAAAGTTCAGCCAATTTTTCCTCTCATTAATTTTGTATTAATATTTTCTGTATGTAAGATATTCCTGCTACCTCTCATAACCTCATGCACATCCCTCCTAAAGATAAATGTGAGGAACTGCATTATAAAGTGGAAATAAAACATTTCCAAGGAATAGCTGCCAGACAAAGGAAATTCAAAGCAGGGTCACTCACAGGACTAAACAACCTCTGGCCCTTGCCCTGAGCATGAGCAGGAGGTTTGGGTTCTCTGTAGGACAGGCTCCCCCTTCCAAAGCTGAACCACAAAAAGCTGCATCACTGCTGCTGACAGATGAAATAATAAAAGCCAAAGCTGCTTCATCTCTAACATAACTATCCTTACTCACTGCTGTCTTCTTCCTGATTCATATTTTATAGCAGTAGAAGATGCTTAAACACATGGATAGTGAACCAAAAAAATCCAACAGATGGAGAAATGCAGCTCCTGAGTTTGAAAGAAACAAACTCACAAGCGTACCTGAAAAATTGAAGTTATTAACTAAAAACTTAAACGTGGCAGTTTCAAGCAATTAAAAGCAAAGCTGTCACAACAGAGACAGAAATAGCAACATCCCACAGAGGGAAAGCAGAAGGCTCTGTGTCTCACTAGTAACAGAAATGAAGAGCCACTGCTTCAACACGTGAAAATGAATTTAGTTACCCTGACAGCAAAACATCTGCTGCTGAACTGTGATATTAAAAAGTCATTATAATCCATTATAGAATAGTGAAATCTCTTCACACAGAAATGAGCTAATACAGAGAACAAAACAAGCAATACTGTGAAAACAGAAATATTCCGTTTAGATAGAAATTGCTCTCATGTATCTTAATTCCAAAGTTTTTTATGTACTGAAGTTTTGGTGGGACTCACATGGCTCTGCTCTCTCCTCCTGAAAGTAAAATCCAGTGTTATAAACTACATGAGTAGTGCAGATCTACAGTGTAGATCCACAGAATTCAAATTAGAACTTTCTGACCTCTTACTTTTTACATAAAAAAAACTTAGAAAGAAAAGGATGGAGTTTCAATAAATTATGGTTATAGCATCTTCATCATACAGTTATTAGCTTATTTTTCTGAATTTGTATTACTTCAGTAATATTTAATTTCAGCTGTCTAAATCGTAAGAAGTGTTTGAAACATAAGTTGTTTGGTCCAACCCCTGTGTTAGGCTTGGGTTCTTCTCTAATTCTCAGCCTTTGGGACTCTAGGAAGCTCCACTTGCTTGTCTGTCACCTAATTACCCAGCAATAAATGACAATGCACTTGAGCTGGTTCAGAACTGTTCAAATCAAAGGACAGACAACACAAAAAGCTCTGTAAGCCATCAGCTGCAGAAGAGAGACATTCCCTTGCCTCTCTTCCTCACCCTTCTGAAAGGCTCAGCTTCATTACCTTTTCTTCTAGGGAACTGGCAGCCCACTGCCCCTGAAGGGGAAGGCATTCCTTCCCTCTGCTGCTTCCTGACCCTGCTGCAATCCAGCTCCACTCACTTCCCAGGCAGAAAAAACCCACACAGAAAGAAAAACAGGCAGTGGTGGCAACGGGGGAAATAGTTTCTCCTAAGCTCCATGAATTGAGTTTACACATTCAATTGAGCTGAATTGTGCAAGGGGAAAGGGGCAATTACTTGTCTTTGAAACAGATAAATAACTACTAACAACTAAATGGAAAACTGCATCTGTCTTGACAAAAGAGATGACACATGCTGTGTTATGGTTCACAGAAAATTAATCCATATATTCTTGTCAAAAGGCTGCTGTAGAATACCCAGCAAGATAAGCCAAAGCTTATGCTGAGAATCCCAATAAAACTTTAGGAACATAACAATCCTAGTAAGATATATTCCCCTCATTAAACACACACAATGAATAAAAAGTACAAGCACATATTTTAAACAAGCTTATAAAAATATCAAACATTTCACAAAGAATAAACATGAATTTACCTTTGGTTTTTTGTTCAGCAGCCTGAAAGAAGAGAAGAACAAAACAAATCAACTACTTGTCAATACTGGAAGTTATACCTAATAATTACAGGGCTGCAGGCCTAACTTTTTGCAGAAACTGCTTACATAAATCAGGCATTTGTTTCATTTAAGGACTGGAGATCCATGTGATAGCAATGTGGGAATGGCAGCCTCTGTCTGACTGAAGGCAGAAGCAAATGTCACAGAAGTAAAGAATGACAGGAGAGGGCAGCAGCCCCATGCACCCTCTCCTGAGGGTCAGAGGCTTTCTGGACCCACACCATGCCCCTGCAGAATTAACTCCTGGGACTGTCCAGTGTCCCTGCGAATCCACCCACACTTAGCAGCTTTCACACAGGACCTGTTTATTTTTTAATCTGGGAAGCTACCCGTTTTTTTTTATACCAGAAAAGACAGCGATCAATTCTTATTTCAAATTCAAACTGTGCAATCCAGAAAACGAGGGAGAGGAATGCCCAGCATGAAAATGAACCTGGGATCCCAGAGTGCCTCCAGCACGCTCTGGGACCGATCCAGGCACTTTTAGCTGAGGAGTGGCCACAGGAGCCAGGTGTGGAGCAGCCCCTTCCTGGAGAGCAGGGGCAGTGCCACAGCTGCCTGGGCAGGGGTTCTGTGCCCACAGCCTCTCCCCAGGCAGCAGCAACGAGCCCTTGTGCCAGGCTCACTGCCAGCAGTGAAGCTGCACCATCAGCAGCCACACTGACATCTCACAGTGAAGGGATCCATCAAACAGGAACGTCAACCAACCTTTTTCTGAGCACCTTCCTTCTTTTTCTTTTCTTCCTGCTTTTTCTTTTTCTTTTCTTCCATCAAATGTTCCTCTTCTTGTGTTTCTTGTTCTTTCTCCCTGATAAAAACAAGGAAGAGCTTTTCAGTGAGATGAAGTTTCTCTAGGAAGGTGAATAATCCCTATTTGCATTGCTAACTTTCTACAGCTCATATCTAAAAAAGGCTGCTTCTAATGCTGCAATAAAAGCACTAAAAAAGAGCTGTTCCAAAATTGAAACTCACAACAAATAAAATAGCAGGCAGTGAGAATTCAGAATGGGTGGTTTTTATTTGGAACCTCTTTCCACAATCACTCATAAGTATTGCTTAATATTAGCATATTCTAGAGAAAGAAAGTTTGAAACTGGGAAAAAAAAGCAACAAACCCAAGTAATTAATGCAAGTTCTGCTGGCTTTCAGCAGCTGTGATTCACAATATACCTTGAAGATCATGAGCAAGTGCATTACTTTGCAACTATTTTTCTCTTTTTGATCAAACACTTGCTGCATTAATTTTCCATACACATCCATTTTTGTTCTCAAGAGTTGTAAACTAAGGCCCAGATGAATTCCAATAATCATATTTTGTGTTCATCCTATAAATTCTAGCTGAAGAATTTGCATTACTGCAAAACAAACTGTTCCGGTATCATTTTGATTAAAAATTAACCCGAATCATTTCAAATCAAGAAGAAAACCTATTTGAAACCTTCTTTTCTCTGCTTCCTGTGTCCATCACTGAAACAAATCGTTATAGCAATGACCCTCCCCAACATCCTTTTCAATAAATACCAATGCAAATAATTCATTTACTTCTCTATAACTACTTTATCTTCCTTGACAGCTCTTCAGGTCCTGATCATTTATCAGCCTTACAGATCTTGTGAGAGGGCTGTTTCTGATGGGCTGAAGCCATTACCATCACTATTATTAGATTCAGTGTCTTCCAATTACTTCTCAAGACCACTTTTAGCCTAATTTACTATTGCTCCACATTTCACTTGCCAAAGCCTGCAGCCCCCCTCCCGCTTCTTTGTTTGGATCTTTGCTGTTGTTAAAAAAAAAAGTTTTTGAGTTACAAAACTCTCTTTTTTTTGTCACAATGTGTGAGACTGTTCTTTACCCAAAGGTGAAAACCACTCTTCAGATTTTGCACATTGTGTCTTCAAACATTCCCCATGAAACATTTTGCCTCTTAACAAGTTTGCCTTTTCCTACATAGTTTCCCTTTGTTGTAAAAAAGGAACATGGTAGCCTTGTGATATTTCGGTGCTGAAGGGCTTTCTGGGATCTGGCTTTTTCACTGAAAATACCGATCCTGGCCACTGCGGATGCTTTAATGCTTGCACAGATCCTGCATGGAGCTCCAGACTAAATTAAAAGCAGATTCCCTTTCCTTGTGTCACCCCCAACTATAAACACTACAGCAAGCAATTCACAGCTCTAAATTTAGGTGTTAGTGCCTTTTTAAGACACTTTACAGCACTCAGACTATTTACAGAAGTTAGATATGGCCAGACCCAGGGTCTGGAATAGCAGCCAGAGGTTGGGCACATCTGGGAGCTCTTGCTGCACCACTGGAGGTCCACACAGCTGAAATGGCATCAGGCTTTTGTTTTTTAAATACTGATTCATCACCTGCACAACTGCTCAGCTTATGCCAGTTCCAAAGGGCCACCTTTTAAACCCAGTAGTGTAAACTGAGGTTTGGGAAACATCTGCCCTTGGGACCTGCAGGTGGGGATTTGCATTCTGTGTTAAACTGCACTTAAGACAAAGGTGCTTGAAACTGTACTTTTAAATGGCTTCTTCTAGGACTTGGCAAAAAATGATGACTTAGGTTGCCAAAAGAAACGGAGTTGAAACTGCAATGGATTTGCCTTTATTCCTGTTAGCTCAGTGGAGAACAGAAGTCCCCAGGATCTCAGGAACTACAAAGAAACAACATCCAGTCCCTTCATTTGCAGTGCTCCCTACCCAAGTCACAGCAGACTCTACAAAGGCCCTGTTCCAGTGAACTCCCCCAAGCTGGCAGACTATTGCCAGAGGAAGTTCAGCTTTTTCTGCTTTTTGAAAGCAGGTGAATGAAACAAGTCCATGTAAAATGAGAAACTTTTTGGTTTCCTCTTGCTAGTACTTAAGAAACCTCACGCCATTACAGCAATTCCAGAACACCACAGTTACATTTAAATCCCCTTCAATACTCAGGGCAGAATTTAAAAACAAAAACAAAAAACCACTCAGAAAAACAAACCACCACCACCAAATTGCTTAACATGCAGAGTTTTGTTTAAGCTATAAAAGTCCCTATTACCCAAGTTCCTTGATAGGCCTCTGTTTTTTTTTTTTTATATCAAGTTCTTTTCCTAAAATACCAGGCTGAAAGAGATCTTAAGGATCATCTGGTCCAACGTTTCCAAGCCTTTAAAGTGTCCAGCCTGGGGAACCAACTTTCACCACTGCCAAAATCATTCCTTGCACTAGACTCCAATATCAGTTTTTGCTCCCAGACAATGCACCATGTAATTTTCCAAATCTAAGAAAAGCAAACATTTTGCTCCACCAAGAATACAAATTATTTTATTACCATATTAGCACACCAACTCGAACATCAGAGGTAGAAGTGCCCCTCCTCACAAACACCTGAGATTTGGTTGTGGAGTTATTTTTTCATTTCTGAGATTAAAATAGCCTCAGATTAGCTCAGAAAATGATACTGTAATTTTTAATGGAGCTCAATTTTCAAAACAGATTTACATAATGACACTTCTGAATACATGTGCTTTAAATATGCTTAAAATAGAAATAAAGCTCCAAGCAACCTCTCAGATGGCAACCCTTGCTGTCCCTTTTAGGCAGAAATTAGTCATCTAAGAGCAAAACAAAAGGAAAACAATAAAAAACATGGCTATATAAAGTTTGATTACGTTGTCAGAAGCACATGTTGCAGCTTTACTTCCTGAGCGACAATTTAATCTTTATTGCAGGAAACACGCTAAAACATTTATGAATACAAAGCTCATGTTCTAAAGCAGGAGTGCCTCAGAATATCCCTGGAGGAGTTTGCCTTGTTCTTCCATATGGATCTGAGTCGGGAGGGATTTTTATGAGCAAGGAGGTTTACTACAGAATGCAGTGGTGTTTTCACAGATTGCAAATCGCTTATGAAACCCAAGCCTAACCCAAGGTTATCTTGAAAGTGCATGTGCTTGAGAGCTCTCCCAGAACAGGAAAGCAAAGGAGCTGCAGGTCATGGCCACAACTCAAGCACTGTGCCCCTGGCCTGCCAGTGCCTGCTGCTGAAAGGTTTATTAATCCCTTTTAAAAATTAACAAATCTAGGCTAATTTATTTTTTAAGCTAAGTAAGAACTTGAGTTGTCTAGGTGGATTGCTTCCACAGCTTAAGGCACAGCTGGTATTGTGCATCAGCACTGAGGGGACATTCTGACAGCATTTTGCAATATTCCTTTGGGAATAGTGTTCTTCAACAACCTTCAGGTAGAGTCCATTTGTATTATTGCCCTGACAGTGTTTTAGAGTTGAGAAGTTCTTACAGTAATTGAGGGCTGAGCAGAGACCCGTCTGTCTTGTCATTCTATGTCACACTGCTCCAAACTTCAAAAACCTCATTAATTTTGTTGTATATGCAAGATACTGATACTATTTAACAACATAGGAAAACTTCCCTTTGAGCACAGCATCCTAATCCTTGCCCATCTTTGTCTGGTTTAGCCACCATACTTTAATTCCAAGATACCCCTTGTACCTTAAATCCTATTTTATGCTGGAATAAATTCCCTTGACAGTTGTGGAAGTTGCTCTTACTGACAGAAATCCTACAACTTGCACACCACTGCTCAAGCACTGCTCTGGTTTTGACTTCCCTCACCATACAAGAGGCCACTGTGCATTTCTGCACAGGCATTTTTCCTAACAGTGCAGATGGGAGGGAAAATAATGGGAAAAAATAAAATCTTGAAACTAGATTGTAAGGAACTGGCAAATAATCGTCCAGATGCAGGCTGTGGAGGCTTTATGGAAGGAATTAATAGATCCATGCATTGTTACAGGTGATAACAGGTAACAGAGGGTTTAGACAGCATAGACTCAAGCTCTCAAAGACAAATTCTCCAAATCTGTATCAAACAGTTTCAAACAGAAAGGAAGAAAATTACTAGCTAGGCCATTCTTCAAGACCTGACTGTAAGAAAGAAGTGGCTGAAAAAAGCTCGAAGGGTGGTGATGAAACAGGATCAAAAGTTAACATCAAAAAAAGAGTATCAAGCTCTGGAAAGGCAGGCTTTGACTCCTTCAGGACACCTGAAATACTGTCCCATATGAAGAGGCAGCTGCTGTTTCTTGGAAATCACCAGGAATCTAAACAACAATGCAGATTCCCACATGTATGGCAGGAATCCTGCACAAAGCAAGAGGTCATCAGCAATGCTTGTTTTCCCAAGTGCTGGGACAGATAAACTAAAATTCTGTATTTGCCTATTGCTAATTTTATTTCCTGCTTTATCTTTACACAGCCCAGCTCTGTGACCTTTCCAGAGTAAATATGGGTGAAGGGAAGAAGCTGGTGTGACTGTTAAAGTGCCAGCTTTGTTCCCTTGATATCCAGGCTCAGTCATTAATCAAGAAGAGTCAAGCTGGTCCCTAATTACAAGCTCTCCAATCACCTCAAAAAAGAAAGCAGCATGCAAAACTAGGTCAAAAAAATAAGAAGGAAATATGAAAAAACCCAGCACAATCACACGGGGACTAATCGAGAAAGGCCAGAAAAATATGAGCACTGTGCGTGTAAAAAGCAACAACAAATCAACCTTTAAGTGCTTCATTAACATGCAAGAGGAAATATTAGTTTTGATTCTGGGTGGGAAAGGGGGAGCAGTGACAGATGACCCTGAGAGGGCTGAAGTGACAGTACTTTTCTTTCTGCTGCAGCCCTCCCTAAAGAGGTCAGCAGGGAACAGATGGCCAACAACCGCCGGCACTGGTGCGGAGCACGCAGATGACGACACTTCTCCCAGGGATTTCTCCAGGGATTTCTCCCAGGGATTTCATGGGGCTCTGGCCAAGCTGGTGCCAGGGGCAGCAAAGCTGCTCCTGCCCCAGGATCTGCACCTCCACTGCTTCCGTCCCACAGGTGCTGAACACACCCAGGATGTGTTTACAAGTCCCTTTGCCCAAAATCTGAGATGATCTGCTTTCTCAGAAAAAACTCACATGGAATGGCAGGAAGAAAACAAGATGGAGCTAAACATTTTGCTACCATTCCAAAGAGGAAATAAGGCCAGCAAAGGCAAGAACAGCTTAAAAATTCCTGAGAGAAATGGGATGTTTCCCCACTGGCTGCTGTCATTTACCATTTACCTGAGTCACTGCAGGTTACCTTAAAGTAGGTGGATGGATGGCACTCTGGAAGAGCAGCAGATGGCAAAGATTGTGCTTACAACTTATAAGGGAAGAGAGAAAAACATCAGCAAGAGCTGACAATTATTTGTGGTGAGAAAAAAACAGACCGATTATTTTCCTACAGCCTAATCCCAGGTATTTCTGAAAAAGAGGGAAGAGAAGCAACCAAACAACATAACTGTCCTTTCAATCCACATGGAGATTTTTGTTAGTAAGGATAAGATTGCTTTATTATTTGACAGTTTTAAGAACTATTATTTAATAATTTCAAGGTACATAACAAAATTACAGTAAAAACCCACAAAAACAATCCCACAAGGCAGGGACCTGATTAGTTTTTGTTGCAGTGTGCCACATATCCAGCAGCAAAACTTTTATTAACCACTTTGCTGCTGGAAAAACGTATCTACTTACTTAGTTTTCACAATATATCATGTCATGGGGCTGCAAAACACTTAAGGAAGGACAATATTCAGAACACCCTGATGAACTCAAAATGCAGGAAAAAGGCAGAGCTAAAGTGCAGGGTACCCAGTTTGGCAGGAATATAAATACAGCACAAGGAACAAGTGGTAGAACACTAGTTTTGGGGAGGAAGAAAAGCAGGTGCTACAGGGGATTTCACTCCAAAGGCAAAGCAACAATGCCACAGATGGTCAGAAATTCATCAGCTGTGCAGTGTCCAGTTTGGGACTATCTACAGCAAGGGAGACACAGGTCAGCTGGAGAGAGCCCAGAAAACAGCACCAAGGAAATCAAAAAGCACAGGCCCTTGGAAAAAACTGCAGACTTGGATTCACTTAATCTAAAGAGAACACAACCCTGTTATTCAAAAAGGTGTTAGAGACAGGAAGAGAAGCATGGAGTAAAATCTTTTTCCTTTAGCTGTGGTAAGTAGCACTGAATTTAAATTGCAACAAAGAAGATTTGGATTAGGCAAAAAGAAAAATCCTCCACACTGAATCATTTTTAAAAGCCCCAACATTAAAATGTATACCAAGTCTGTATAAATACACATTTGGAGAAGAGGAAAAACACAGAAAGAAAAGAAGATTTCTTTTTTATGAAGCAACACTGATACAAGGCCACACTGACTCCTAGACACAAAAACAATTAGACAGGGAACTGCAGGCCTCTACCCAGCTCTACAAAGTGAAATCCTACAATCTCCTTCCAGGGAGTTTGTGGGGGAAAAGCCCCCCAGCCACACCACTGGGGACAGGATAAGTCTATGGAACAGTTACATGCACGCTTGTGAGAACACAGCTTGAAACAACACCCTGTAATTTGAAATTCTGGGTGTAAATTTTCTCCTGTGGGGGAGTCATAAATGAAGTTCAATGAGAGCTTTTGGTTGACCTCATTTCATGATTTCTTGACCCCATGTTTTGGGGTTTCTCACTGTCCAGTTATGTTCCTGTCCTGCAATTAACCCTCCGTAACAGATTATTTGCCTTGACAGGGGATTCCTTCCTCTGACACATCAAGATATCATCCACTGCTAACAGATGTGGGCTGGGACTTTGACACCTCCAGTTCCTGGTGAACTTATCCTCAAGTGTGTAACAGAAAACTGACCTCCTGAACAGGGGCAGCAGCAGGATTCCTGCAGTCACTTAGAAATTCCACCAAATCTGGACTCTCTGCAGGAGCAGAGTGTAGCTGCCATTCAAAACCAACCAAGAACATCCCAGCATTAGCTAAGAACATGGTGTGAAAAGCAACACATTCAATTAAAATTGGTGAAACTAGAGGCACATTTTAGGTTGTCCAAGAGATGTAATTAACAACCCTATTTCTACAACCAGTAACATAGAAATTCCAGGATCAGAAAGAGCTTCTGTGTTCCATGCTCTGTCCCAAGGCTGCATTTCCAGAATTAGCACACAATGTTTCTAAGATGACACTTTGGAATATTGGTTGAAGAGCAATAAAATCCTGGCAGGACCCCAAGGAGAGAAAAGGAGAATTCCAGCTGGTGTGTGCTGCAGGACCTGGGCTCCCACTGGAAGTTTCCAGTTCACCCAGTGTTAACTTACTGTGACCCTCCTTTACGTACATGTAAGGTAAATAACCACTCAAGCAGATTAGATTAGAACAAAAATAAAGCAGAACAGGTAGTTATTATCATTCAATTCAAGATATTTTTCAAAAGCACACCGACCTGGCCTTCATTTAGCTTCTACTGGTTAGTACCAATGACTGGAAGAGGGGGGAAATTGCAGAGAGGAAAAAGTTTTATTAACTAAGGATGTAGATGAACTAGGACTGGGAAGCCAGAAGTTTGAAGAGCCCATATCTGAGCACTGCCAAGTCCCAGTAAATGTTTGCAGGGCTTGGAGGGCTTTGTTTTTCATCTAGAGACTTCCTTTTGGTGTGTTAGCTGAGAGGGATGGGTTCTGAGGAGAGCACTGGAGTACAACCAGGAAGGTTTCAGGTGTGAAACCTTTCATAGCTAAGTAGTGCACACCAGAGTGGATCTGCAGAGCAAAGCTGTCACTGCAGAGGATTTCCTACTCACACCACTCCTGTTCCACATGGAGCCTGGCTCCAGCCTGCTCCCATGCAGCAGGAAAGCATTAACTGCACCCTTGGAACTCATCATCCAGCCACGTTTTATTTAATAGGAATCTGATAACTGCACTCCAAGACACATGATGCCAATCAAAGCACAGCAAGTGAGGACAATCACCTGATCAATCATGGCAGCTCCAGTCCAAATGAAGAGATTCATGGAGATAATGCCACAGGGATGCCCCACACAGATACATCCCCTCTCCTGAGAAGGTGCTGCTCTCCACAGTGCAAGCCTATTAGTGTACATATGAGCTCCACCATGGGGCAGCTTAAGCAGTTAGTAGGAAAATCAGGGCACGGGCTAGAACTGTACACCAAACTCAGCCATTTATGCATTTCAGGCATGAACCACACTAGAATTTGCTCCCCCAATCTGCTGACAACACCCCAGCAGACTTTAAGTACCCCACCATGGGCACCACTCAGGCTATGCAAGGACAAAAACAAAAAAGCTTGCATTAAATTCATCACTCAAAGCAGGCTACTAACAGCAAGAAACATGCTATGAAAAACAACTCTCCTCCTCCAGCAAACATGAACTGATAGAAAAATTAAGCTGCACAGTGTGAAGAGTGCAGATACCCAGATACTTTCCCAGCCTCCCTCCCAGGACTGATGATAGTTACCCGCAGTCGATCTGGCATCTGCTCCACAGCTCGTCCCCAATCTTCCTGGGACATAATGCACAAAGGAAAACAGCTTTGGAATCCAGCAGCTCAGCAAGAGCACTGCATGTTTGTCTCTCCAGATACTGCTGGCTATTTTGGTTTCTGTAAATACTTCAGTGTCACCCTGCAGCTGACCCAGGAGAAGGAGAAATCCACAGACAAGCTGCAGGTTCTGTGTAGCTGAACTCCAAGAACTCTAGAGGAGCACTGCTTCCTGGGGCAGCTGCACAGGGATACTGCAATGTAGGAGGCCAGGAAACTGGAGCAGGAGCTCCACAGGATGTTTTGCTACGCAGGCTCAGAGCTGACCACTCCCAGGGACGGAGGCTGGTGGAGCCAGTCAGTCACCTGGCATTCTGGAGGGACAATGGGGTCAGGAGGGACAGGCCACAGCTGGGAGCACTGTGCAGCAAACCTTCAGAACCTTCCAGCAAGCACAGCTAAGCCTTTATGCCCCCCTGTTGAAAATAACTGAAAAGTTTGTTTGTGTAACTACTGTGATGCACCTTTTTGCCTGTAGGGATTTCCGACACACCTAATCCTCCTTTCCCCCTTCTATGACAATTAGGTGCCAGTATTCAATTATTTCTGAGCCAAATCACTTTGTCAGCAGCAGATGAAAGCACAGTTATTGCCAGAGCTGAAGATCACACAAATGGGGCTGGACAACACAACCAACAGCATGAAAAAGTGGAAACAGAATTTCCCCTGAAGACAGGTATGTTTATGGTGCTGCTTTTGTGCTTATTCTCAGAGTAAAGTGGTGCTGACACCTTCAGCAGAAGATCCCCAGCTCTCAGCAGCTGCAGGCACACAGGTCCATTGGGTGCTCCTGTTCATGTGTGGTTCCATGTGATTAAACAGGCCCAGGAAGGTGAGCAACACCTCTCCTTAGGCACACTTCCTGCCACAGGCACAGTGGAAAAATGCACACACTGCCCTCATTCCTACCCACAGGCAGGGAAACTGTACCAGACATGTCCAGGAATAACACCAACACACAGCAGCAGGACAGTGACAGCAGCAGGGACAGACACACACATCACTCCACCTGAACACTCATCTGCCCATCTGAGATGACCTAAAGTCCCTCCAGCCCTGTGATATTAAAATCAATTCCTAGATGAGTGGCAGAAGCTGTAGAAGCTGCTGTCTAAGGAGACAGGGGGTGGGCCTCTGCTACCACAGCACTGAGATGCCCAGGAGTCACCTGGAGGGAGATGCAGATGCTGCAGCCCCAGCCTCAGCAAGCTCAGGAGACACCTGGATGGGGAATCAAAGGACAGCAGCCTCACAGGGAGGGGGTGTCTCGAGATCTACAGCCAGCACTGCTCCTCACGCTGTAGGGCTCAGGGTGGGAAGGATGAGCTGCTCTCTCTCCACACTGCCTTGGGAAGCTGAAGTCCTTCTGTGCTGTGTCACCTCATCACACATGCTCCCACATGGACAGCTAAGGTGAATGCACAGCTCCTGACACAACAAGGCAAAACAAGATGAAAAAGGGAAAAAAGAAGTGAAAAGAACGCCTTGTCTTAGAAACCAAAAGGGAAAAACACTTAAAGCAAGACTGATGACAGAGATATAAGTTTTTGTAAGATGTTTATTCTTTAAAAGATTTCAGAATACACAAACCCATAATTTCCTTCCTCTGCATTTTTAAATTTGCTGAGTGAGCTCATTGAACATTCAAGCTGTTGTCTTCAAGTTTTCCAAATACCATTCTATTTAAAGGCACTGTGAATAGGGAATTCAATTTATCAAATGAATGAAAGAAGAATTCTTAGCAGGAACCCTGGTGAGCTAATCAAGAGTCACAATAAAATGTCAGGGGTCCTGGAATTCTCGGCAGGAGGTTAACACCAAATTTGATCTGAGTCAAGGAAGACAAAACACACTATAGACTAATAAAGTGTACTTTAAGTTGTGCACTGCGAATTTGGGAAAGTTAAAACACAAAAGAAGAAAATCTACTTGGTTTGTGCACTTTATACACTCCTAGTATTTCACTACAAAAATAAAAAAGTGCTGTTCACCATAATCATGTCATTTAACTTAAAGAAAATACTTTTTGAAGCTTTTAATACATTTTGAAGCTTTCAAAGTTTTTGTTCCACTGTATCTTCAGCTGCAAGGCTGTTTTGAAAAATAAGATGGCAACATAATTTGAGTAAGATAAGAAACAATTACTCTGCGCCTATCTTTAGGCTGGAAACTGGATTCAGTTAAAGATATATCCTATCATACAAAATTCAGGAAACAGCATAATCCATGCCAGCAACTTTCATTCCACAAACCTACCACAGTTTAAAAGATTAGCTCTGCAGCGCTGAAAGGGTAATCCTTAAAACTTGATGAACTAAATGGAAAGAAACTTCTCTGCTCCTCTACTCCACTTTCCATAGTAAAAGCATAAATTAGAATATCACACCCAGCATCAGAATGGCCCAGCATCCATTTTTCAACTTAGCAAATGAATAGCAGCTCCATGGGGGAGGAGAGACAGGGTGGGGGAGAGCTGGGGAAAGGAAATAGCCATAAACGATCTTCCAGGACAGGAAAACTAGTTGCAGTAAATACTACTTTGGAAATCAATTTATGGTCAATTATGATCTTAGTAATAACTATTTTATGCCTTCATTTAGTGCATGAAATGCCCAGGGGAGCAAATATTCTCAGAAATATATCCAATGTGTCTCCAAGTATGTTATCTGATCAGTAGATGCAGACAGAATTCCACAAAGAGCAGCTCTTGCTTGTCTGGATGCTGACTGAGGGATTGGGGATGGGGCAGGATAGAAGCACAATTTCAGAGCAGTTGGACTATCAGTGCTGCAATATCACCCAGATAAAAAAAGATTGTACCTATCAGTTTGGGTTGTTGGCTTCAAAAGCAATGAGTTTTGTCATCACTGCAGGATTTCACCTGGAAATTTGTGAAGTACATTTCGTTCTCACAAATGGAAGAAAAAATTAAAGTTGAGGGCCTTTTTTTAGGCAAATCACTATGCAAACATCCATCCACTAAGCCAACCATTGCTTTATTCAATTATTATATGTAAATGTGGTAGCAGAATATAAAGACTGACATCTCTAATGCACTGTTGGTGTAATGAGACTTACTCGGACCATTCTTTTCTCAAGTGAAGGAGTTGAGTTCTATGAGATTGATTAGAAGAATAGAAATAGTAAAAATTACACATTCATAAGCTCCACTAAGTCCCAGATAATAAATCTTTCACCTGAAACAGTGCTATTTATACAGAGACTCTGCTCCTTAACAGCAGCAGTTCTATTACTGTGAGAGACCAAATTTAGCTCCACACCTGGATCAGACACATATTTTATTATGACCACATTAGAAAACATTAAATAGCATTTAGTTTGCTACCACTAGGCTCTCCTCCTTCCCTATTAGAGGATGCTGCATCTTCCATATTAATTAATTTTTTAAAGACTTAAGACAAACATATACTTCAGTACAGTCTACATCAGCGAAGAGAAACCAAGTAATTTCATAGGCAGGAAGATGTGAACAGCACACATGCCAACAGGTTATTTTTAACTAAAAGCAGTTTTGCCTGCTTCAAAAACAGGAATGAGGTACAGTACCAGGCACTTACAGCATTCTAGTCACGGCAGCATAAGGAGATAAGGATGATTAGATTTGCAGAGATGGACATCTTTTGTACGAGAAAGAATTTCAAGCTGCAGCACCCATTTCAAAGCTGACAATGTGGTAAAAATTCAGACAACACAAACACTGGAAGCAATTCTCCTCTGAGCAAGTTTGTATACTTGGTAAGTGTGATGAAAACACTGAGGGAAGAGAAAAGTTGAGAGCTGCAGATGGACAGAATGATATTAACAGAGGGATAATGAGGAATCCTGCTCCTGCCTTTGGTAATACATTTGTGTAAAGAGACTTGATTTACACACACTCTCTGCATTAGGTTATGCTACTGAAGTTTTTAGCTTCATATTTCACGTGCAGGATCATCCTCATCAAGGCTACTGTGTAGATACACTGAGTTCAAGCAAAAACATTACAGACATCACCAAGACCACCTTCTATATTCTATTAATGACCATGCAGGAACACAGGAAAATGAGAGTAACATTATGCATCTGTACAGCTGATCTTTTATCCCTTGGCATTCTCCCTGAACTGCTCCTTTTTTCTAGAATGGTTTGTGTTAAAGCACTGGGCTGATGCTCTTTTGTTTACCAGTAACCAGCTACTGTTTAAAAACAAGGCTCTCCATTGTCAGCACCAATGAATGACATGAGCATCGGCCATGAAAACACTTTGGAATTCCGAAGAACTAAAAGACCTGAGAGTCGGAGGCTGGAGCAGGACTGAAATCAGACTGACACAACACAGATATCTGGCTGAGCTTAAAATAGACTTGGCAGAAGTCAGCCTGGACTAACAATCGATCTGTGGATGTACTGACCACCCAGAACGTGTCCAAGCCACGGCAAGCGCTCGCTACCCCTCCACCAAAACAAACACAGTCTCCCACTTCCCATCAGGAAGCTTGGAAATGCAGAATGAGAGAGAAAATGGTAAACTTTGTGCATACAGAACACAGGAAGGGAAGAAAGGAATAGGAAGGAAAGCAGCAAATCTAAGAAAAAAATCAGGTAATGCCATTCTAAGAGACTCCTCTTGGGCAAGACCAGAACAAAGACAGCACCACCACCCCTTCAGAAAATCAGCATGGGAAAACATGCACAGACCTCATGAATAAGAAAATGGGAGGAGAAAAGGGTGAGAAGAATGGGTCTCCCTCTGAAAACACCCATGGGCAGCCACTAAACATAGCCCAGGGTGGTTGTTTTCCTTGTGGTAGAAGGGGGGTGGCTGTTATCTTTCCTAAATGAGCCTATAGCTGGTAGCTGCATGATAACTATTTTGAGATATATAAACATATTTTTCTCTGGGGCTTAATTACCACAAAGGATGCCAACCGATTTGACAAGTCAATTTTTCTCTCAAATAAAAAAAAAAAGAAAAAACAAACCTGAAAAACCTCCTTGTCTAGCAATGCAGAGCTTAAAAACCAGCCCAAACATCCAAGGGATAAATGTTAGGTATTTTCAATACAAAGCAATAAGCAATTGTTACCATTTCTCATAACTGAACTCCTAAAACACAGAAGTTTCATACTGAAATCTAAGTAAATGCACATCTAGTTTGCAATTTTTTAAATGGCTGTACATTTCCAACCCCAGAAAAAGCAGGCTGCAGATAGCTGTTTATTACAAATGACTTCCACCTCCTCCACAGCCCTCAAAGGCAAACTATAAAGCTGTGTGCAAAGCCAGACAATCTGGGCACCCAGCCATAAACCATCACTGCTGCAGCACAGATAACTGTTCTCGCTCTCAGCCATCCTTGGCTGCAAACCCACGGGGAAGAGCTCCAGAAACCAGACCTCAGGACTGTCAGGGCTTCTAATATTTTATGAACTTGAATTACAACTACGTTCAAGACCTCAGTGCTGAAAAATTACAGCGCTAATTCACACCCAGGGTTGAGACCAAAACTCACTCGGATTTGCCTGGTACCCCGAACCTTGAGATGCAAGGACAGCCAGTTATTTTACAGCTGCCTTCAGTGACAGAAGCCTTTTTATTGGGAGGAAGAGAGAGACATGCTACTCTTCTAAAAAAAGACAAAAGAATCAGATGCATATTTCAGAGCAGTGCTGCGTTTTCCACCATCTTTGACACGACCTCAAAGAGCACAGTGACTGCTCTGTGCAAGAACAGGCAGTTTGTTTATGATCAAATCCAGACATTTTCATCTTGGGCGGGAGATTTTAAAGCAAGGTAGGAAGGTGCACAAATGAAGTTTCAGAAAACACAGGTGTGACTGTATTTGGGAATCCATAGTGAAGTTAACCATGATGAAGTAATGATAAAATAAGCCTAAGTACATCTACTTTTGGCATTTAAGATGTCCAACTTAGCCATGCTTTCGGTTGACAATTTGCCCACCTAGCACAGATTCCTAAAGGGAGATCAAATAATACTTTGATTCCTCTGCTTTCATACATTAAGAATAACCATCTTTCATTTTACCAACAGCATTTGCCAGTGAAGAGACGGCACAGAGCACATAGATCATTTAGTAATGCAATTTACTGTCACTTCTAGATCATCTCCCCATTCAATAAAGTATACTTCTCTTCTAAACACTATTTGCCCTGGCTGATATCTTCATAATACAGCTGAAAACCTCAAGCCATTATCACTAGAAGGCATCAGCTGATCCTAAATTGGCTAGACTGCAGCGTCACAGGCATTTAAGAGGTTTCCTTATCATTCATCTTTAATACTGAGGGATCGACACACTCCTACCTGCAGCTTCTAGGCCAAGGGGAAACCTTCTAATAGTATTACCATTATCTTGTAATCTGAATTTTAAACAATTAAAACAATAGCACTTTTGTGTTGCAGGTCTCTACTGTAAACCAAAGATTATACAATTTTCATCAGTTGTCACGTTCAAAGTCTTACATAAAGCACTGATTTTATTTAAAAAAGCAGAAATAAGCACTCTGCATTCAAGCTGCTGAACCTTCAAAGAGAAGCAGCACTGTGACAAGGCACTTAAATCTAAGTCATCAAGAGAGACCATTTGTTTTACCCAGGAAAGGTTTGGTCATTTTATTTGAAATCTGCAGTTCTTTTAGTCAATATGATCTGGCAATTCTTTCCAAATGAAAGCCTCTTTTTACTGAAGCAGGGGATGGCTCCACCCCTGACCTCCTCCTACAGCTTGTTTTGGAAAGGGGCCAGATGACAGCATTTGGAAAAGCGCATGTTTATCTCGGCGAGGCCAGCTGCTAAGTTAACATATTACCCGTTCCCACATCCCCCGCTCTTGGTTAAGTCTTCACAGCTAAAACTGAAAGTAAACGCTGCCATAGGGCTTTTCAGAAATGTAACACGAAAGAGAAAAGGAGTCTCCATGGCATGGAGCACCTGGACGGGCTGCAGAAGTGCAGGTCATTTTGAGTGAACAGCAGGCTGTAACTGTCAATAAAATTCCTGGCCTTTCTGAATGAAGTGAATGAAAAACTGAAAAATAAGTGGTTTTATTTCTAGACTAATTTAAAGCTATGCTTTCTGCAAGACTGCCACTCAGCAACAGTTTGCTCCACCACGCAAGGAGATTTTATGTCACTGCTTGACAAAACCTTTCACTTTATCTTGTTTTATTGTTAGCCCATACTTGACAAGGTATGGACTATGGGAGCTTTGAGAACATCAACAAAGAGTCTTCAGATCACAACTAGCTTTATGCCCAATGATGTTTTTCTCATTTTAAGGAAATTCCATCTCATTATTTTCCAAGTCTTAGAAACCTCTTTCAAGCAAAAAGAGTACAGAATTACCTGAAACATCAGTGAAAGATCTCAACTCATCAAAAGCAGAGTGTTATTTTATTAGAAAAGACAAATCCCAGAAAAGAAACCAGAAATGAAGGCGGAGGTGAGGTTTTCTTTGACCCCAGCAAGGTCCAGCAGGCTCTGCAATGGGCAAACCCATCCACTCACAGGTGACCAGAGACAGATTTTGGAGGAAGCCAAGAAGCCATGGCTGAGGGTGAACCTCTTCAGTCCCCAGATGGATTTTAACCCCAAGGGCAGTGTCCCAGATCAAACTCCACAGTGCTGTGGCCAGCAGGGAAATGGCACAGCCCAAGGACATTCCCAGGCACTGGGACTGATGCCCGGCACATGGACAGCTCCAAAATAATCCATGTGCTGGAGAGCTGATGTACAGCACACACAAACCATCCGTGTAACACAACAGCTCCTAGTGTGATGGATACCCAGACTTAAATCTGTTAATATGGGAATCCACACACAGAACAGGAACATCAATATATCCCAAATTTATCCTGCTGCAATCCAGAGGAGCTCACAATAAACGGGTTTATCTTGTTTCTTTCATTGCTACAAACAAAACCTTTAGCCAAAAGTACAAAATACTGCCCAAAATACAGCCCCTATTAATGGCCATCCCTCTCGCCCTGGAGCAAGTGCCGGCTGCAGCCACTTTCCCGATGGCAGCACCTGTTCTGTAATGAACCTTCCTCATCTCAGCGAGCCAGGCAGATCATTTCAGCCAGAAATGATCCCTTCCCCTTTGAAGATAAGGATAAAGCCACACAAGGCATTATTACACCACTGCTGGTGCCCTTAAGCACTCATTTTCCCTTAAAAAAAAAAAGTTCAAATTAATCTGATTTACTACAGCTTTTCTCACAGACCGAGTCCCGGGCTCGGAAGCAGCTAGGTTAGGTTATCCAGCAGCTGGGGCTTCTGCAAGCTCACCCAAAAAGCACCACAGTGCAGCCCGAGCCTGCACAGGCTGGAGCAGCTTCCTCACTGGGCTATCACTGATGCTTTCACGTTCGGGAAAGAATTCCAGAAGCCAGAGCATCCGGGGGCTGTTCCTCAGCACACCATTTTGAGCTCACAAATAACACACAGGAGCAGCCAGCCAGACATCCCAGGGATTCCTGAACCCGAGGAACCGCCGCTCTGGGGAACTGTGATGTGCTAAGCACAGGTTGCACCCGCTGCAAGTCACCTCCTATTTCCTTGGAAAACACCAGGGGAAGCAGTGAGAACCTGTGTGTACCTTCCCACTACCTTCTCGAAATTATTATTTTTAAAAATGTAATATCCGAGAGGAAACTCCAAGTAAATTCTCAGTAGTCGGGGAATCAAAAAAAAAATAAAAAAATAAAAAAATAAAAAAATAAAAAAAGCCCACCCACCGCAGGGAAGGAGGGCAGGATTTGGAAGCCATGCCGCGCTCTCCCAGCGCATCCAGCAGCAGTGCAGATGTTCTCCTGCTCCTCCGCTCTGGCATTGTCCTCAGGTCCACAGCAACACCGACACCCACCTGATTTAAAGCTCTGCACCACCGGCCAGCCCACTAACAGCGGGATTTATTGGAATTTTAATTACCTTAACCGGCCTAATGTCCACAGCAAATTTCTGTACATAAATTAGCATAATTCGCCAGATACATACATATGCAAACGAGAGGGGGAAATATGCAACAGACACGGGGATGACGTCCCAAAGATTATTTCTAAATTTAAACTGGCTGTTAGAATAATTGAATAAATCTCTTCTCGCAGATACACGCCAGTTGTAGCAGAAAATAAACTAGCCACAAAGACCGGCAGTATTATTTTTGATGGGAAAAGAGGGGGGAAAACCCAATTGAGTTCAATAAATCCCATAATTGAACCTTCAACTAATTACATATTAAGAAGATTAACCTTTGACACAAACTTGTGCTACAAACAAAGAAGCCTCGAACAATTAATAAACTTCCAGTGTTTCAAGATTTCTCAGGTTAACAACTGAGCCCTCCCCATTTTCCTCCCCTTCTGGGTCGCAGTTAAAGAAATAAACTCTGTTTAATATTCTCTTTCCCCCTGGACATTCCAGGTTTAGACGAAGATCTCCCTGTGAATACTCAGGAGAAAATTACTGCGGATCCTCACAATCCCATTACGCGGGGGGAAAGAGGAAAAAATAACACAAATATTTTAACTTTTAAAAGAAAGCAGCCGTGAAGGACAAAGCTGGAGCTCATGCGCTCGCCCACAGGGCAGCACTGCTGGCCATGCCCACATTTTTCCAGCCCTGGGATCATTTCCAAGCCGCTCTGCGATAATTTTCACACGTGTAAGTTCTGAAGCAAGAGCACACGGTCATGCCTTGCAGCAGAAGCCGCCTTCATGTCATGTCTGAGTGGCACAACATGCTCACAAATGGCACTTTCTGCTCGCTGTTCAGGG
>VRYO01002184.1:3832661-3865017 GCA_009812075.1 Sialia sialis | reverse complement strand
GGGCCTGAGCTGACAGGAGCTGGCAGGGCACAGGCTTCTCCTTGAGCTGTGCTTTGCCAGAGCTGCTCCAGCACAGCCTCTGCTGCCTTTGAATCCTCTCCTTCCCCCCAGCGCTCAGGTAGCGGCTTTTTGTCACACGTGAATAAGAACAGCTGTGAGCTGGTGTGAAGGGGAGGAAAAGGGACAGATGATGCCAGCAGTTCAGTGCTCAGAGAGCAGGAGCTCCATGTGCCCAGGCTGCCTGTGTCTCAGGGAAAGGGCTGTGACCAAAGTGTGCTGTGACCAAAGTGTCCCCAGGGTGCTGGGTGGCTCTGAGCACAAAGAGCCAGCACTCACACAGAGACAGCTTTTCTCTGCTGAGAGTGACAAAGCCGAGCTAAGCAAAGGTCTTCACACATTCGGGGCTGGGGTGGCTCAACCACACACAGGCAAAATATTCCTCCTCCTCCGTAGACTTTACACCTCTTGCTTGGTTTTGTATCATTCAACTGAGTGCAAAATTGTCACCCAGCGCTTCCGCTTCCTGCACTTCTAACCCAGCAATAACAAGCACACATGAAATTCATGTCAGAGCCCGACTGGAGCACTGGCCATGCCCCAGTGACACAAACAACCTCATTCCTTAAGGAGAATCCAGTCCCTGATGCTGAACAGGAATTCCCAGAGCCCACACAAAGTGAAGCTACAGCTCCAAGGTGCTCCCTTGTCTGAAGTGATGCTCAGAGGTTGGATGGGCAGGGTCACTCTGGGAAGCCAGGATCCAGGATACCACAGCCTCTTCCCAAGTTTTCCAAGGAAAATATGAATGTGCATGCCATTTGTACACAGTTCTTCGGAAGGATGCAAGCACATCCCTTCTTGCCACACTACCACAAATTGAGCCTTTAGGGTGAACGCTTCAAAAGAAACATAGTATTGTTAAATTGTAAAAGACCTCAAAGGTCTTTGATTATTAATGAACTGTACTGAACTGATACATAATTTTCTATTGGAAAAACTCACTTTCATAACTTATGTTTCTTTCCCCACATTTTCCTCCCACTTGCTGGGGCCATGCGCTGCTGTGACACCTCCACATCAGCGGGGTTGTACTCAGCTATGAAATGTCCTCTCCATGGCACTGGCCCAAATTGGAAAGGGCTCCTGGAAAAACCTGGTACCCCACGTTCCTCCTGATGTCTGGCACAGACAATTTTCACATCAGAAAACTGACTGTGGTGAGCATCATCACATGAGTCTGACAGTTCACCTCTTACCCTGCACTGGATGGACTGGTTCCCCTTTTTTGGTGTAACAACCAAATACTTGAAACATTTGCCCAGAAAACACAACATCTGGATTCAATTCCCTCCCCAACCCGAGAGTCTCTAACCTGCATTTCCCATGAGAGACATGTAGCATGATGCTAAACAGCAATCTGGCAGGGGGGAAAACATGGTATTTTTTATTCTTGCTCTCCAAGCAGAGCTATTGTACAAACAGGAACACAAGTGTCCTGAGGCCAAAAAGCGAGCAAGAAGCGCATGACTCCCCAGCCTGCCTGCCACAGCAGCAGTGATAACATGTTCTGCTTATTATCAATAGCTGTTCTACAATAAATACATAATCTGCCCTGAACAGAGGGCTCAGGATTTGCTTGCCCCATGGCTCACCCCATAGCTTCCCCCATGGTTTATTTTGAGGGAGAGGAAGCAATGGTTTAGAGGTTGGAACCTGTGAATGTGGCTCTTCAAGTTAAGTCTATAGGCTGAGGATGCAGAGATGCAAATTTCCCGTTGTGCTTCTGAGAATAAAAGTATTGCCATTAATCAGCCTCTCTTCCCCTGTTTTTTAGGTCATCACTTACTGATACAAGGGGGCTGGAACAAGCAGAGGGAAGACACAGAGTGTTCCAGTGGCACAGACAGTGTTCATCATCCAGGCATGGCTGCAAACATTACACAAAACCCTGGTTTTGTACAGAAAACCCTGGTTTTGTACAGAAAATCCTTGCTGAGCATGCAACCCCCCAGTGAAATACTGGAGTTGTCACCTCTGGCACTGACAGGGGCACCAAGCCAAATGTTTGTAATAAAAATCCTGCAGCAGAAAGGGAAAAACCCCTGATTACCCAACATTTCAATGAACTGGGAGGAAGCTGCCAGTGTTTCTTTGCTGTAAAAAAGCCTTTCCAAAAATGTTTTTCCAAGTCTCCTTCAGCTTGTAGATTTTTATCTTCACCCCACACAGACTCTCCTCCTGCACATTTGGGAAGCACTGGAGCTGTTTTCATGGTGTTCTCAAAGAAGCTTTTGGTTTTCCTACCTGTTTGCAAGTCTGTCACCCCAATGGAAAAAAAGCAGAGTTAGGGGCAGGCTGCAGAAAGGTTAATTTACTGTATATACCAGTCTGACCTTTTTTTGGCAGCTCAAACAGCTGCAGCCAAGAAACACCTAAGGGATGAAAATCCTTCTGAAACCAGGGCTAGGGAGAATATCTTCTAGCACCCCACCAGCTATCAAAGCAGTGGTGAAAGAACCTGCAAATACTTAAGTTAAAAAATAAACCCCAGTCCTTGGGCCAAGCAGTGCTCCCACACTGGATTGTGCAGTGCCTGTGGCAGCCCAACACCATTTCCTTAGGACAAACCAGCCTTTGGTGGGGTTTTGCAGCAGGACTTTATGATATATATCAGTCAGCCAATGCTGGCAGTGGAACAACCGAGCAGATTTCAGCCTCCAACATTTCTGTCAGAGGATTTCTTTTATCATGTGCTGAGTGTGGACATCACCCTCACTCCATCACCTCCGAATCCTGGGAGCTCTTCAGGGTAAAGGATGGCAGAATGGCAAATGCTCACGGCTGCAGCTCCTTTCTGAGCAGCTGCTGGGCCAGCAACTTCAGTGTTCACGGTAAAAATTAGTTATGATAGATTATATGGATGAGACAAAAATGAGATTCTTTGGCAGTTTTTATGAGACTAAGTGATGGGCCCAGTGGTAAAAGAGTTTTTGCTGAAGTCCTTCCTAAAGGCTGATACACATGGGAATAATTTGATATCTGTAAAACCTTCAGAGGGCCATAACATGCACTTCTTTCTTTCTTTGATGAAGCTGGGCATCCTGGCTGCTGCTTCCTTCTCTGTCGGTGGCAGAGGACATTTTGAAGGGGATTGATGCCAATATAATGTACATTTATTGCCTGCCTTGGGAACTTTGGGTGAAAATTCTGTGATGTGATGACTGCTGCTCTGTACAGACTCAGCAGGTATCAACACTTTGGGCTGGATTGTACCTAGGGCAGCTTCTGTATTCCTGACAGAGCTGATATGACTTATCCCTGGGGTGAGGAGGTGGGAGAGAAAGAATTGCTTGTGACAGATACTAGTCATGTTGCTTAATGAAGTTTTGCAAGGTGTTCAGAAACAGCAGGACAGGGTCAAATCAGGGAAGGTCACGCTGCTGGAAGCTGCAATCCTGAGTCAAGACCTGGCTTCTCCCCAGAGCCTGTCACTCTGCTCCCTACCCGGCTGGCGGAGCTGCTCAGATTGCAAAGAATTTATTGACACCCACCCACCATCCCTAAAGTTTTATGGCAATATAGATCCATTAGAAATCCATTTTACAGAGGTATTAAAATAATGAAGGTGAGAATTAAGAGAGCAGCACACTCCTTGGAAAACCCACTGATCATAATATACTGCTTTAAAGAAAGTTATCGTGCAGTCCCCTTAAAGAAAGTTATCAATTAGTCACTGTATCAGACATGGGAGAATTGTTCCCTGAAGAGGATTTTAGGAGGAAAGCCAGTGACTAAGTGACGAATTTATCACTGGGAGTTGCTTGGCTCCTTGGATTAAGATGACATGGCACAGAGGGCTCGGAGAGCAGACCGAGATCCTGGTGGCTCTGGGGGGATCAGGCAGGATCAGGCAGCAGTGTGGGGTGAGATGTGGCACAGCTGCCAGGCAGGGTGATGGCAGGCCAGGGAGGAGGCACAGTGGGGTGGATCAGAGCTCCCATCCGTGCTCAGGGCACTGGGCAGGCACTCCCACAGCTGTCTGTACCTGCTGGCTTGGGGATGGTGCCCCACGCTCTCCTTCCCCACAGCCTTCCAGACACCAAAACATCAAAACATGATGGATTTTCTGGTACAGATGCCCCACTGAAACCAGGGGCATCAGGGCTGATGTCAAACTGGCCCTGGTCAGGGGCTGGGTAGGGGAGATTTGTCTGTCCCTGCAGCTCAGCTGTGAAATGCCCTGGGTGAGCCAGGACAGCAAAAGCTGAAGTCAAAGCACAAAACCTACTGTCTCCTGCAGCTCAGATAACTGAACATGAACAGTGGAAGGAGCCTCTGGGACATGGCTTTTCTCTGTGGGCAAACATCACCTGCTAACATCTGGACAAGATCAGCACACATGAGCCTGTTCCATCCCAGCAGTCTGAGGGAGACAGCACAAAATGAGAAGGTTGTCAAATGAAAAGGTTGCAAACGTTGCCTAAAACTGGGAGAAATAACAGTATTTCCATGGAATTGGAAGAAACTTGCAAAATACTTTGTTTTGATCCAAACCATCCCTGGGGGTATTTAAAAGATGTGTAGCTGTGGTGCTGAGGGACATGGCCTAGTGGTGGGTTTGGCAGTGCTGGGTTAATGCTTGGACTTGATCTTAACAGTTCTTTCCAACCTAAACAATTCTGTGATTCCATAAATCTCCATTTCTCAATGCAAAGGCATTTTGTGAGCCCAAAGCTGCCCTCCTCTATTGCTGCATGGCTGAAAGGGCTCCCGGGGTGACCACAGCAGTCACTCACTGCCCACACCTCACTGGGCTCAGCTGAGCAGCTCAGCACAGCCCTGACAAATTGCCAAGCTCTCCTGAGATAAATAATCACAAACAAAAATATTTGTGTTTACTGTGGGGATTTGTCTGTGCATAATTATGCATTAGTCATTACGAGGACTACAGGAGAGTTTTACACATGTAAATATGTTCAGTTAATTAGACAGGACTGCTTTTGGTTTGTTTCTTCTCTGCAGTCTGATCCTGAAGTCATCAAACACTCCTGGATCACGAGGCTGCTTGAACGATGTGCGTGAGGAAAACAGCTCTCTCCCAGCTCGTAATGCAGCCCTGGGTATCCATATATATTCCTTTAAAATACTTCTTGTAGCTTTTCTTTTACAGCCTCAAGGTACTGCACACGATGCAGCACAACCTTCACACTGTTCTCTCATGTTCATGTTTCAAGGGGAGATCAGATGGATTTCTCAAGTAATATAATATAAGACATTATTTTCTTCTGAAACATTTTTAAGTGCAGCAGCTTTTAGTAATCTTCTAGCATCTTCTCCTATGTATGACAGAGTCTATTAATGTCATTTGCATGAGAAGTTCACAATAAATCATTCATGCACAGTTTAGTACAGGTTAAGTGTAACAGTCTAACTGTGATTTTCTATAAGAAAATCAGAGCAGCTCATCAACTGGTGTAAATCAGCAGTGCTCCATCAAAGCCACTGAGTCACACCAACTAATTGCTTGGCCCAGGGGAAAGATTTAGGGAAAAAAGCAGCAGGGAAGAGCACGATTTCTGCCTTGTTGGAAGGACCTTCTCCTGAGAGCTTCTCTCCTAAAAACCTTTCCAAAGAAAACCCATAGTGGATTTTCTGTTAATCCTGTGGGGCTGGCACAGCCTGGCTGGTCTGAGGTCATTGCTGTCCTGGGCTGTGCTGTGCCACACTCCTGGAGGGGGAGGAGTGTTCAGGGGAGCCAGCCTGGAGCTCAGCTGGAAACCTGGGACTTGTCCTGGCCCTGAGAGTGGGGGGAAGACCAAATCCTCCAAGAACCCAAGCTGTCATTTAGGCAAAAGCCTGGAACAACAGCAAAGGTAGTTCTAGCCTCCCCATGGTGGGAGGTTGAACTAGATGACCCTTAAAGTCCCTTCCAACTCAAACCATTCTGTGACTCCATGGTTTAGGACAGCATGGTGTCCATGGATCCATCTCCATTTCAATGCTTGGTCATCCTCCAGCTTTGGACCACTGGCCCCATTTGCTCATGGGAGGAGGAGGAGGAGGAGGCAAGGGAGGCATTCCCTGCCCGGGGCAGCACATCTCCCTCCTCGAGAGATGCCAACAGGGAAGGGGCCACCCTGCTGCACCCAGCCTGGTCCAGTGTCTCTGGAAGTGAAAGAAAATTCCTTTGCAATGATGTGGCATTTGTCACCCCTCTGGAAAGGGACCATGTGGGCAGAAGAGCAGCGAAGGCTCCCTGGAGGGGGTGGCTTTTGGAAAACCCCGCAGTGTCCCTCAGCAGCGCTCAGAATTGATGCTGTGGCTGCGGCACCGAGCGGCTCAGCTTCACCCGGGCAGGAGAACACGGGCACAGCTCCGCTCACAAATAAAGATCTCCCTCCTCCCCTCCTCCTGTTTTTCGGCCTGGTTCTTGTTCTCGCTGCGGCGGCGTGTGGGACAGAGGCTCATTGTTCCCGCTGCTCGGGGAACGCGCCGCAGCACTGATCTTATTAGAGCTGGGGCCGAGCCCGGCCAGCACGGGAGGAGCCGCGGCCGCCAGCGCATCCCGGGGTGACATCCTGGGGGGGACATCCTGGGGGGGACATCCTGGGGTACATCCTGGGGTACATCACATCTTGGGGTACATCCTGGGGGTGACATCCTGGGGTATATCCTGGGGTACATCACACCTTGGGGTACATCACAGCTTGGGATACATCACATCCTGGGGGTGACATCCTGGGGGTGAAATCCTGGTGGCACATCACATCCTGAGGGTGACATCCTGGGGGCATATCCTTGGGACATATCCTTGGGGGGACATGCTGGGGAACTCATCCTTGAGGGCACATCTACAGAGAAGCCAGGAAAAGGTTTAGATCCTACAAATATGGGGGAGAAGAACTAGAGGAAGGTCTGCACAAAGTGCACAGCAGCTCACTGGCTGTGCTCCTTGTTCAACTGAGAGCCAGCCAGGTTGATTGACATGCATCTTCTAAATGCTCAAATACCAGAAAGAAGTTGCACAGTCTCAGGCTATTTATCTGTTACTTATAAAGAACATAATTTTGAATGCACTGGCTAAATAAGAATTAATTGTGTTAAAAATTCAGGTTAACAAACGCTGTAAGGAGTTGTCTTAGGGGAAATAAAGGGGAATGAACAAAAAAAAAAAATCTCGGGCACTAATGATTAGAGCAAAACCCTGATGTTAAGAGGACTTTGTCTCAGTGGAAGCAAGTTACTCATCTTTTCCAGAAGATACATGCATGCATTGCAAAATGTTTATTTTGTACTCTCTGAAGTGGTTAATCTACATGCAAAGCAATGAAAAGGTGCCTTATTAGGCTAATTGCTAATAATAGAAAAAAAAAGAGAAAAAAAAAGCCCAGAACTACTGTGAGCAAATATTTAAAAACAGATGCAGAAGGCTGTGAAAACAAACACAATCTCATTTTTCCATGAAGTTTTCCCACCAGAAATCAGAGAGTTCAAAGAGACGTCCGGTTAATGCGGTACCTCCAGGCTCCCGGCGCTGGAGCTGTTCATTAGCCGCTGTGTAATTCTGTGATGCAGAACTGGATTAATGGAAAGGTGACTGGGAAGCCACCAAGGGACCTGCTAATGATACTGCTTTGTCCTTAGAGAAGTCCTCTCTAGCCTTGCCCACGTGCAGCAAAACACACACACCATCAGGATACAATGCCACATTATCACAAGAAAACACTTTGGAGAGGGGAAGAAGATGTCATCACCGAGTGGTGCTGGGAACTGGTGAAACCCAAGATGGAAAAATAATTGCATGCATGTTTTTTAATACAACAGGATTCCCCCAAGCTCATTAAAGCAGATGGAAGTTTTAAAACCTGTATTACTTTAAAAATTAATTTACAGCTGTGGGGCTTGGTGGCCCAGAGAACATTAAAATGATAAATCCAGAAAGGTGATGTGAGCAGAAAGGAGGATTGCTTTGGTCACAACATGGCCTTGTGCAGCTGAGAAAGGGAGATGGCACCGTTTTGTTGCTGTTTGACATTTACCTCTGCTGTGCCATTTCTGGGCTTAACCCAGATTTTAAAATACTGTAACAAACCATTAAAATTTCCTCCCAAGTGATGTGTCAGCCAAAAATGATCCTAGCGCCTCTCTGCTTCATTAGATACTGGCTGGCATGGTGAGGGAGCTGATGTGGACATCTGCACTTTGGATCAAAGGAGAGCCCTGTCAAAGCTGGATGTCTGCACTGGCTCATGGCAGAGCATCACTGCCTGGACATCCACACCAGTCTGGGGCACTGTGTCACAGCCTGGACATCCTCACCAGTCCGTGGCACAGCCTGGATATCCTCACCAGTCCATGGCCCTGGCTCTTGGTGCCAGATTTCCCCCCATCAAGGGCTGAGCAGTGCTGCTGCTGTGCTCCCCCCGCTGCAGACCTGGCCTCCAGCAGGATGGCCCCAGCAATGCCCTAATTCCCCTGCTCAGCAGCCGCCTCCCCAGACAAGCTGTGCCTGGCTGAAAGCACGGCAGCGTGGCGGCGTGCCCAGGGCCAGCATGGGGAAGTGGGGGCAGGAGCTTGGGGGCAGGTGCCTGCATAGCTGCTGGCACACTAAGCCAGTGCCAGGAGGAGAGTCCTTCACCCTGCACAGCCACACCACCCTCAGCTGGGACATCCCTGCCTCTGGGAAAGGCCATGGATGAAGTGGTGGGACAAAGCCAGACAGCTCCTCAGAGTCCTGTGGGGGATGGACCGTCTCTTTCCCTGTACATTTGTCCAATGCTGAGCACCAAGTGCTGGGATGGGCGAGGTAGTACTGAACAAAGGCTGGAGGCAGGTTGTATTCAGCTCACACCAGCTACCTCTGCTTGCTGGGAAGAAAGGAGCCCTTTGTTTGGGAACAGCAACTACTCCCACCAAACCAGGCACAGGGCTCTGTGCTGCAGAACCCCATGTTATGTACAGGGGCGGTTTGGCACAAAATGGTCGCTGCTGGCCCCTCCCCGTGCTATCCTCACCCTCACAGGGCTGTGCAGGGAGCACATCCAGGCTCTCCAAGGGTTGGAGTGTGTGGCCAGGGATGGGGGTGACATCACAGCCTGGGAATGTGCCCCTCGCACAGCCCCACAGAGCCCACCCGTGGGCAAAGCACAGCTGGCATGGCCCAAGGTGCTGCTGGCCCTGCCGGCGCTGCAGCCCCCAAAGCACAAAACACGCGCTGGGCTCGCTGCCAGCTGGGCTGACACGGATCTGGGGCTCTGCTGCCAGGCTCGAGGCTGTCCCCAGGAAACAGCCATGGAGGTGGCCGGGCTCAGCATCCCTTCACTGGCATCAGGCCACTGCTGCTCCAGGCGTTCTTGTGGTGGGAGTGTGGCTGGGATCCCTGAGGCCACAGTGTACCCCATTACTGCGCACGAGGCACAGCCCTCGCTCAGACCCTTCCCGCAGCCTCTCTGCTGCTGTGTTGATCGTAACATGCTTCTCGTTTCCCTTCTCTCACCCGACAAATTAGCTTTAGCAGTAAATTGCCTTTATTCCGCGCTGGTCAGCCTGTGGGATGGGGTTTCCCCCCGGCCGTTCCGGAGGCCCCGCGCCCGCAGCAGGGCCGTGACTCACCGGCTTTCAGCTGCCTATTGAAGGGACCAGAGCCCGAACAAAGCCCCCATTCACTCCCAGGCCTCGGCTAGTTTTCCTTTGAGCCCTCACTGCTTCATTTTTATTCTTTCCCAAACATTGTTGGCTAATTTCATTGACAAAATTCATAACTTGGGGTTGGAGAGCTCGCTCCTATTCAGCTTCGAGCGCTGGGGGGTTTTGTTTTTCTTTTCCGTGCTGCCCATCTTGCCTCATTCTCTGGGTCATCCTGAAGCGTTTCCAGCCTGTGCCGTGCTGAGGGATGGAGCTGAGGGACACAGCCCTGCACAGAGAGTTTAGGTGCTCCTCAGTTTTTGGGTGGAGCACAAAAAGCACCACAGCAAGGCCTGAACCTGCAGCACGAGGGTGACTCTGAGGGCAGCAGGGACTGGGCTGAAATCGCGCACTGCAGAGCTGAGTGACCCCTGGAAGTACACAGCAAACATTTAGAATCAAAAGCCTGTTAAACTTTTATATCTGCAATACACTGCATCCAGTCCAGTTAATTATAGCCCTTTAAAAACATCTGCATTTCATAAAGGACTAAGTTTCCTTCCCCTCAGGCTGCCCCTCCTGAGACATCCCTCTCCAGGCTGCTGGGTTACACAGTAATTACAATCCACAAGTACCTGACATCACCACCAAGTGCAGTGCATTATGGTTTCGAAAACAAGAGAAACAATATTGCTCAAGATGGGTCTGAGCCAAAACCCCAGCTCCAAACACCATCATTTTTTCTGGCAGAGTTGAGAGCCAGAGCCCTGCGTGGCAGCCAGGGCCCCCTGGAAATGTCATGGCAGGGAATGGAGTCACTCTGAGCTTTGGTAAGGCAAAGGATATTTCTGCTGCCTGCTGGCTGGAGGGGTTTAAATACATGCATGGCATCACTGGGGGACCTGCAACCCATCTGCCACCTCTGCCCTGCCAGAGCCCCCTTTGTCCCATCCAGCCCAGGGCACATGAGGGTGCTGGAATTTGGGGAAGGGATATGGGTTGGACCCAAAGCGGCTCTGGGATGGGAGCAGGCAGCACCAGCCCCACACCAGCACAGGCAGGCAGCCCAGGGAACCAGGTCTGGGGAAGGCACAAATGTCAGTGCAAGAGGCTGTGGGTTCCTTCCCTCCCTTCCAGCTGGGAGGAGGCAGAGCCTGCCTTCAGACCCTGCAACAAGTTTATCTATGTTCCATACATACACTCATGATAGATACACATCATTTGGCTTATGGCCACCAAAGTGCACTCAGCTGGTACCTAAAACAAAGTCCTTAATGGTGCTTTATGTGGCAAACCCTTTTTCTCCTCCTCTCCAGAGACAGGGGCTGGTTCTGGGGTGAGAGCAGGGCAGGAGCACCATCCCCACAACCTGCAGGGACAGCTCCCATGACCTGCCACCTTCTTGCTTTGCTAAGCTCTGGAGGCCAGGTCTCTCTCCTTGTTCATTTATAGGCTTGTTTCCCTGCAGAGAGGAGCTGGTTAGAGGAGAAAGAGTGTGATTTTCAGTCCACAGAGCAAGCAATTTACTTTTTAAGGTTGTTTGCCAAAACCACATTCCTGCTTCAGCTCCCAGTCCAAGCAGAGGGGAGGCTGAGATCAGAAACGAGAGTCAGGGACTGATTTTGCTCAATCGCTTGTGCTCTCTCTGCCTCGTGTGAGAGCTGAACTCTCTCAAGGGTTGAGGCATCCTCTGTACCTTCACATCTGAACAACAAGCAGGGAAAGCAAAACCACAGGATTTCCTCTGCTGTCAGCAATACCCAATAAATTCACAGCAAGAGTGAGCCTTTAAAAGAAAAAAATAAAACTAAAAATCCCCCAAACCAAACATTTTATCCTTTCCTGGTCTAATTGGGAATAAACTTAGTATCTAATTTTGAGGGTGAAGTGAAAAGGAAAGGGATGAAAGCGAGTTGAGGCAAGCGCTGCACCCAGCCGTGATCACAGGCAGCAGGCTGGGGCTGCATCTCCAGAGGAAGCAGCAGCTCTGCCTTGATGTGCTCTGAGCCAGTGGGGCTGTGGCAGGAGCCAGGCCCTCCTCTGCCCCACACAGCCAGTGCCTGCCACAGCAGAACCTGGGAAACCGTGGCAAACAGGGAGCAGCCTCAGCTGGGAGCTGCTGTGTGCTGGGAGGAGCTGGAGCACCGTGGGTGCTGGGTGTGAGGGACTGAGCTGTCCCTTCTGGGTGCAGCTCCACTCAGATTAGTGGGGTGGTTCCTGGGTGATAATCCATACATGGTCTCTCTGTCTCAAAGTGACCTTAAAAGCACCTTGGAAAGGCATGAGATGATTGTACCTGGATGCTCTGGTGAGGCAGGGACATCCTAAGTGCTGCTGCCTTGTGCCTGTAGAGAGCCTGGCTGGGGATGTAGGGCCTGACCCCTCTTCCCTCACTCCACCCTCTGGCTGCTCAGCAGACTACCCCTGCTCTCCTGCTGGCTCAGGACCATCTTTCCACCTGGATGTGCCCATCTAGTGACACAGGAGTGCCCCTGACCGTGGTGCTCAGCACAGCCAAAAAGGCTGGAAGCTGTGTTACTGCACACTCAGCTTCTCTCAGCATCCTCACTTCCTCCCAAAGCCCCACCAGGTTTCTGAGCATCACAAAGCTCTCCAGCCAAAGCAGGCTGGGAAGTACCTGGTCCTCACAGCACAGACAGTGTGGCCTGGGTGTGCTCCTGGGAAGCCCTGGACAGGTCACCTGGGGCAGCCCCGGGGCTGTGCAGGTGCCCTGCTGGTCCCCCAGGTCCTGTGGGTTCAGTGCCACTGAAGCAGTGCCCAGGGAGAAGTGGCACAGCCTCAGAGCATGGGGACCTTGCTGACAGCCAGCTGTCCCTAGCAGCTCTCCCCTAGCTTTGCATCCCTCCCAAAGGCAGCCTGCAATTCCCCAAATCAGGGCGATTCCTTAAGGAAAGAGAAGTCTGTTCTTGCTTGTCTTTAAAGTGCAGTTTACCAAAATAATATTTGCTTTTGAGATCTATTTCTTCTTTCTTTGCTTTTCCTTCCCCAAACCACCCGCCACCTCTGCTGCCTCTGGAGCAGCCTGGCCACACACCAGAGCAGTGCTCCCACCCTGGGGGCTGGCCACCCTCTTGGATTCAGGTCACATCACATCCAGGACAATTTAACACTGTGTGCTGCTCCTCAAAGGGTTTTCCACATGCATGAAGCTCTGCAGGGAGATGCTGTGAATCCCCATGGATGGGGTGAACACAGTCTTGGCACCCTGGTCCATCCTCTGAAAGAGCTGGTGGCCACTTGCACAAGCAGTACTGGGGTTGTTCTTAGAATGAGTCTCTTGGCTAATTATTTTCTCTCTCCACACCCTTCCCTTCTCCTATCTATACCCCTTCCACCGTCTGTGTTTGGTTTGCTGCTCCAGCCTCTCCTCCTGCATGAGGTGCACAGACATCAATGAGTTGCACCAACTTTTGTCCAGCAAAAAGCATGCCACAAAAGCCTGGTGGTGCAGGGGAGAGCCATAGTGCTCCTCAGTCCCTCAGTCTCTCCCACAAAGCCAAAATTCCACTCAAGGACATTAAAGCACCACTGGGCTCACACCTCCCACTTAACACAGTTTCTTCATACTCAAACAGAGGGGTCCCCTCCATTTCCACAGTGACACAGGGACAGGGGCCATGGCCCAGCGTGGCAGCCTGGTGTGTCTTTAGGGCAATACATCCTTCAGTGGGAAGAAAGGATTTGTCTGTGAAGGATTTGTCTTTCTACATGCAGAGAAGAGATATTTATATTAAAAAAAAAAAAAAAATAAAAAGGCTTGTAATATACCAGAATACCTTCCTCGCTCACCAAAGGTCAAACTTAGATCCAATTTCAGTCAGGAGGGAGACGTCTGTCAGACAAGCACTAATCACTATTTAGTATTCATATTCACCTATTAGAAGCTCCATGCTGTAAACATGTCTATGAATTAACAAGGCATCTGGCCTCTCTTATACAATATGAGCAGCTTGGATCATAAAGTGTCTGCAGAAAATAAAAAGTGCCTTCCATCTGTCTCTCCCAAATATCACTGCTATCACCAAAGCAAACAGACCGGCTCTTCCAAAGCAGCGCCGGCCCCCTCCCCCAGAACGTGTTAGTCAAACAAAAACAAGCGTTTCACCCAGAGCACTTGACAGATCTGAAACGGCTCGGAGGAGCCAGGCGCAAATTAAGAACTGGGGAAAAATTAGCTGAAAGATAACTGGGGGGAAAAAAAGCTTCCTAATAACAAGGTCTTTTTTTAGCTCTCTGAGTAATTACCCACAGTGCTGGCGCAGCTGAAGCCATGGGAAGGTCAGTGGTGCACGGCAGAAGATGCATGGGCACGCCAGGACCTCTGCCAGGGCAGTGCCACCGTGGGAATTGCTGCCCCCAGCTTTGACATCTTTGCAGCTGGTGGCAGAGGAGGATGCTGTGGGATTGTGGTGACCCTTGGAAGGGCCAGAGATTTCACTCAGCCTTGCAGCATGGAAGAGGCAAAGCCCAGACAGCCCTGAGCCATCAGGGAAAGGACTCATGTGTGGCTGCCCAGGGCACAGCTCAGCTCCACCATGGCAGACTGGCTGCAAGTCCCATCCCAGCTCCATGGGCTGTGTTTTCCCTCCAATCCAGAGCCCTTGTCTCCTCATTCTGCTCCCTGAATGTCTGTATAAAATACATGAGAGCTAAAGGTGGGTAATTAGTGCCATTCCCATCCAGAGGCAGATGGGGCAATTCCACAGGGGCTGTGCCAGTGCAGGGTATCAAAGTGAGCTGTGGCACCAGCCAGGAACAGGAGCTGCCCTGCTGGCTGTGGGAGGGAAGGGTTGGACTGCTCCTGTGACGGTCCCTGCTGGGTTATCGGGGTCAGTGGGACAGCAGAGGCTGGTGGAACAGCGGGAGCAGCGTCACAGGTGAGGCAGGAGACCTCCCAACCCCACAACATCCCCCGCCATGCCCCTTGTCTCCGTGCTCCCTGTGTCCCTGTCTTTCCTTGTCTGGTTTCCCAGCCCACTCCAGATTCCAGCTCTGGTGCTTCCCAGGGAAACCCAGCTGCTGGCAGACAGGGTGGCTTTCTGCTGGCTTAGCTCCTGCCAAGGACTGGATGGGCCTCAGGGTGAAGGCAGAGCCTGGAGCAGGGCAATCATCACTTTTGGGGGCAGCTGCTCACCCAAGAGGCTCCAGGTCCCCAAGACACCACTCTGCCCTGGTTAAAGCTGGTGGCCTTAAACCAACTCAGGCTTCTCCGTCTCAGGGGAAGGGAAGGTCTGCTCTAAACCCCGGCTTTGTTTTCCGAAGATAAATTTAAACCGAGGGGAAGGAAGAATGAGGTTCATAAATCAGGCAGGACTGAAAATGAGGCATGAAAAATGAATGAGCAAAGAGCGTGTGCGAGCGCTGCCGCCCAACCTGCCCTGCTGGCACAGCCCAGCCCGGCTGGCACCCCCAGCCCAGCACACTGCCCCAGCTCCTTCCCTGCTGCCTCTTCCCCTGCTCACATCACACAGAAAACACCTCCATGGCCTTTGAACCTGAGCTGTGATGGGCTGGGTGGGATCCAACCCGTGAGCTCAGGCTCTGCCTCGCTCCACTTCTTTTTCCAGGTTTCAACAATGTTTTTAAGCTGATTGGACTGCATGAGATGTTTAAACTTAAAAACCAGGGGAGCAGAGGGAAGACATGGCTTTCTGGAAGTGGTTCTCACATCCCCCACATGCGTGGATGACAGGGAGAAGAAAACCAGGAGGCTTCCAGACCTCCCAGCTGCAGACATCTGAGGAGTTGGCTGCATCCGATGGGGCTCTCTCAGCTCCCTGCCTGGCCAACAAGCTGCTCCTATAACACCATGCAGAGCTGTGTGTCTCCTCCAAACCATCCCCTGGGACAGAATCTTCCTGGGAATGGGGCTGGAGCAGCCTGGCTCGGTGGTGGACCCAGACAGCAGGAGGGGGATCTGCACCTTGCCCTAATTGCCCTAAGACGTTGCTGTGTTGGGTTCACAATGTGCAAACCTGGCTTGGATCGCTGAGAAACCCTCACGGTTTGCAGCTCCAAGTGCATCAGGGGTTGTGGTCACAAATATTTGCATTTTGCAAAGGAAAAAGGCCCCAACCAAACTAACACAATGTGGCTGCAGCTGCTGTGCTGGGATGTGGCAAGGCAAGTTCTGAAAATACCCACCTCTGTCATTTGCCATGCAAATAATTCAAAGGAATAATTCAGCCTGGGGCTTAGGGAGAAATGGTGGGAGAGTGGCCAGTGGCTGAAGCAGCCCAGAGCAGCTGGTATGGAGCTGGAAAAAGTGGGAAGGAGGGAGAAGGAGGAATAATGATGGGGAAATTTGGTTTTGGTTGCTTGTGGGGTGACCTTAAACATCCCCATTTGAGGGACCTGTGACTAGGAAAAGGTCTTGTTGAGCATCACCATTCAGAACATCACTGGAATCCTTCATTACATCCTTCTGCTGGGGAAAAGCTTCTGAAATTTGAAGGTTTTCCTCCCCGTAAGGATTTGCCTGCCTCTGTTATACCGTGTTAACCACTTGCACTGCTGCAAAAATCTGCCATGGAATATTCCCAGCCAGTTCCAGGGCCAGGCACCACCTGCACAGTCCCCCAGGAGCCCAGGACAGGAGCAGCTGCTTTTCCCAGCTCCAGGATGGCAGCAAGACCGAGGGCTGCCCTGATCCATGCTGCTGCCTGACCCCAGTCTCAGGCCACCAAAATCAATAGGGAATTTGTCACCAGCCCCAGCAGGGACAGGATCAGGCTCTGCATGCACAAGGAAACCCCTGGAGCATGAAAGCTAATTTAAGAGGAGCTCATCTCCTGGTGTTCAGAAACATGGAGCAAGGAAAAAGCATGACAGATTTTGGTATATTTTAAATGAATTATTGTCCACTGGGGATTGAGCCAAGACCACAAACATTATTTCACTTTCTGGTGAGGCTGCACTGATGAATATGGGTTTCAAAGGAGAAAAGCTGGGTGGTTCTTGTTCCTAATCTTGAGCCATTCCTCCTCCTTTGGAGGCTGAACAGTACAGCACAGGGATGCTGAAACAAAGACTCCCAGTCCTTAGCAAGGCATCAGGGTCTGCAGCTGAATGCAGCAAGGCTTAAAACACACATATCATAATGCAACAGAATTTTGCACTAGGCTCTGTTAAAAATATTCTGTTTAATTGATTTTTTAAAAAAATCTATTATGCTGCTCTAGGCATGGCTATTGATCTGCAGTGCTGGAGAAGTAATGAAGAAGCCTTCAAATCAATAAGGCCAAAGTATATCTCAAACTATATCTGCTCCACCAGCACAACAGGGATGTGGCCAGTGAAATTCCCCAGTCAGGACCGGGAGTATGAACAAACCTGTTCTGATGACTGCAGAGATTTATTTCTATTGGCATAAACATAACTAATGAAACCTGGGCGACTCTTCACTTCCATGAAAGCTGATAATATATTGTGGTGCTCACAATGAAATGAGCAAGAACACATTTGCAAAGGAAGAAAAAAACCCAACTCCCTCAACCGTGAGCTGTATTTTCTTCTTGGTGCCCTTGATTCTCCTCCACCCCCTTCCCCCAGACAGGGTAATATTTCTTCTCAGAGCTTGTACGGGCTTTAACAAGGCTTTTGTAAGTCTCCAAGGCTGCAGTTTTAGGTTTTCTTTTATCCCTCGCTGTCAGGATGGAGTAGGTAGGCAGCTAAAATCACAGGCTGATAATATTGTTTGGGGCTAACAGCCTTATCTTATCTTGTTCTTATTATTCATATTACCTTAGATAAGCCACCTGGGGCTGCACACAAGCAAGATCCAGGGAAGTGACCTCATTACAGTTCAGGTGCCTATTTACTGTAATAAGAACAGCTGGACGAGCAGAGCCACACTTTGAACTTGGCTGGCACTTTCCATCTGAGGCTTTGACTCCATCCCTTTCACACTTCAGAGCACAGAGGAACGGAGGAGCTGGAGTTAATCAGCACTGCCACTTTTCCTGCAGAAGGGATTACAGGAGGGTTTTGGCCACAGACATGGCAGGGCTGGGGAAGGGTGAGTGCTCAGCATGGGTGCACCCCCAGAGCTGGGGAGACTTTGCTGAGAATCCTCACTGATGGAAAAGAGATGCTTACAACACAATCAGCTCTTTATTCCCAATTAAAGCTGATGTGGGAGAGATCGGGTGGTTCTGTTTCTACCCCAAAGAGATCCAGCCCAGGTTTGCCCCTGCACAAGGATTTCCCTCAGTGCTGAGGTGCAGGAATTGAGGAATTCAGACAGGTCTCCAGGGTGGCAGATCCTGGATTTTCCAGGAGGGACAGCAGGGGTGGCACCTCTGGGGCAGCCCCAGCAGCCAGCACTGCTCAGTGCCACGCCGGCTCCAGCTGAGGACCGTGACAGTCACTGAACACTTCAGGCGCTTTCAGCCAGCAAATTAATTTAATTTTTTTTTTTTAAAGGAATCTCCTAAGTTTAAAAATATGGTAATGCAATTAGTGGCTTTGGCAGGCTAATGAAGCCACTTTAAACCCTTGCAAAAATACCATTAAAAGAGAATGCTTAAGAGCCTCTTCAAACTTTCCAAAATGAGAAGTACGTTCGTATTCAGAAGATGCCAATCTAGTCTCCTTTCTCCAAGGTTCAAGATTAATTAGGGACTTGTTTAGTGCATGAATGAGGAAACAAATGAACTCTTGGATCACAGAGCACTGGAACCAATTTTTTAATCTTTTTTTTTCTTTACAATTACATTCCTATCAAGAAAGTCTTCATTAGACTTTCTGTCACGGGGCCACATCATGCCAGGTAACTGTTACAAGTGCTTGGCTTCCACCCAAAGACTGAACAGTATGAGTTTTCTGAGAAATAAATACACGTGAAATATATTTAACGCTGTATTTTCTCATTAAAATGTTATTGCATTTCATAGTAAATACATATAACCTTTCCTCCAACAAAACAAATTATTCAGAAAAGACCAACAACATTTTCCTCTTTACAAAATCTGTTTGGGCATTTAAAGATTACCTCTGAGAAATACATTAATGTCTGATCTCAGAAGCACTGTACAATAGATGGAGATTACTCAGGTAAGGAATAATATGGGAAGAGAAAAAATATGTTTGAGGCTAATTGTTAAAAGAATGGGTTTTGCACATTTAGTGAAGGAGAAAGGAAAAAAGTAGCTGCTAATTTTCTTTCTTTTTTTCAGTGAGTGAAGAGAGGGATTGGTTTGGCTAATCCCACCCAAAATGAGATGTAAATTTGGATCAAAACTGTACCAAAATTCAGGCATTTTGTGCTGACAGTGAGGATCAGCTGAGAGAACTCACTCCTCATCACTCCCTTACCCACACACCGGGTTTGTTTTGATGCTGAGAATTTCTCCAGAAAAAAAAAACAAAACAACAACACAACACTAAAATAGATTAATTTGCAGAAAGATACTGTTGTAGTCATGCAGAGAAAGGGAACCAAAACTCCAAGGAGGCTGAGCTGCAAAACACAAACCACATTGTGAGCAAATGCTGAAGATGTGCTCCTTCACTGCTGCTTAGGAGATTTTACTAATTAAAGTTTAATTGTGCTTAGGTGAGCTGCATCCCAAACACAGATCACAAACTCCGTGGTGTCAGGAGCTCCCTGGGGCTGAGAGGGGGCTTTGTGTGCCCAGGTGTGCCTCTCATTTCCTCACCCAGGTGATGAAGAGGAGGAAGAGGAAGGATGGTATCACCAACCATGACTGGCAGATCTGCTCCCTCCTTCCATCAGCACCCATTTATCATCAGCCAGATCCCCGTCAGGGTGCACAGATACTGTTCTCCTAAGTGGGAAGGCAGGGGTATAATTTTCACAGCTGATTTGTTCCTTTACCTCGCTGCTGTCCTTGGAGCCCTTGTGGAGCAGAGCCCTTCTTTGGGCATTTATCAGTGAAGAGTTCATTTGTATGAATTCACCTCCTGGCCAGCCCCCTGACCCCACTGCTGCCCCACAGCCTAATCAAGTGCTAATAAAGCCTAATCAAGTCCAGGCAATGGATACTCCTTGTACAGGGCCAGGCTGCAGCAGGATCACACTCACTGCCTCTTCAGCATGGGCAAAATGTGAAGATGTGAGGGGAGGGGAGGATTTTGTGCCAAGACCACAAGGACCTGCAGTCTCTTGGCAGAGTAACCATGACAAGCACTGAGATCTAGACTTGTTTTGCTTCCAGACTTCACAGCATATGTCTAAGAAGGCACAGCAGGTCAGTCCACTGGAGCAGTGGGCAAGGTGCCCCCTTGCACAGTTCCTGCCACCACCAAACCCCCAGCTGGGACCCCTTCCTGAAAGGCCAGAATCTTTGTATCAAACCCTCTCCTTCCAGGATTATTGCATATTTCCAAGGGATTGGATGGGTGGAGTTGCTGATGGGTTGTGTTGATGAGCAGGTCCTGAGTGCTGCAGCAGCTGACTGGGCTGTGCTGTCTCCAGCTGGGCACTTCAGTCACATCTGTGACAGGCAATGGTGGTGATTTATAGCTCCATAATCCACAGTCCCAGGCTGTCAATAACCTGAGGACACAAACCTCTGAATGTTCTGACAGGAATGCAGAATAACATCCAGCTCACCTGCACCTTGTCTTTGCCAAGCATTCAGCGTCTCAGACAGGCCTGAAGGAGCTGTGGGTTCCAGAGACTCCACAGACTTCTGCAGGTTTGAGTTGATTTTGTTTTTTGTTTATTTTTCCCATCCTTCTTAGTGCTAGTGACACTCATTTCATATAGTGACACTCATTTCATGTGGCAGGGAGATGTTTTTCTCAGATTCCCATCTTTCCTGCCATGTGTTCTATCCTTACCAGGGAAGTGGTGGAGTTGCCATCCCCAGAGGTATTAAAAGAATACACAGACATGGCACTTGGGGACATGGGATAGTGGTGGCCTTGACCTTGGGTTAATGGTTGGACTTCATGATCTTCAAGTTTTTTTCCGACCTAAATTATTCCATTATCATCTCTGGAGGGCCACACCCCAATGTCTCTTAGATCACTTGAGGATTTTTGTTGGATTTAAACCAATTCCTGGTGGATGGACTGTCTCTGTGGTGAAATCTGGCAGGTTGCAGCCTCTGCCCAGGAAATTCCAGGCATCAGGATCTATTCCTTTCCAGAACTGGCTGGCAGAGGCTGCGTGAGGAATCTCCTCTCTGCCACTCTTTTGTTATCAGGCTGTGATGAACACCACAGGTTCAGATTTGCATGTCTGACCTGCTGCGTGGTTGCTCTGTCTCTGAAGGGAGAGATTCTGCATTTCTACTTTGTTCTAACCTGTCTGAAACAAACACAGGGCAGAGAGGGGGAAATTCACCCCAAATTTCCAGTGTGGCCAACATCTCCTCAAAAAAGACTCTCCAGCTTTCACCTCTCACAAGAATGCTGAGTCTGGTCACCAAGGGGTGCTGATGCTAGAGCAGAGTCATTTAATTAGAAGGAGAGCCAAAGTTTTCAAAGGAAGAGAAGAAGGGAGTGTGGGATTTTGGTGCAGGAGTTATGGGATAATAAAGAGCTCTGGCAGCTACCAGTGAGATGCACAGATCTCAGCAAGCTGGTCACAAATCACTTATTTGCATCAAAATGACAAAATACTTGACTGAAGGAGAAGAACTGTGTTTATCTGCCATTCTTCTTGTCCCACTATAACCCCAGGAGCCTTAAATCCAATTCAGTGCAACTCTGGGGATGTTTTGCTTTCTTGTGAGTCTAAATTTTGCATCGCAGATCCCTCCTTGCCATAAAATATCTGTTTGCATTAAGTAACTGTTTACCCTGTCCCAACAATAACACTGTAGATTGGACAAGGATGTAAGAAATGCTGATATTCCCAGTGAGGATGGGACTATGCTAATGCAGCAGTTTGAAGATCAGGCTCACTAAAAAGGCCAGCAGGCAAAGGTGTTTTTTCCCAGTGCAGATGCACTTTCCTCGGTGCTTTATTCTAAGCTGCCTGGATGGGCAAAGGCTGTGCTCACCTCGCTGAGAGCAGAGGGGCTGCATTGTCAAAAACCAGACCCAGAGAAGAGGAATTTGCATTGGCAGTGCCAGACATCAATCACCTGAGGACTTGTGCCCAGAATAACCCCGAAGGAGACATCTCAGCTCTGTGCACAGCACCTATTGTCAGGCTGCTGGCATCTTCCAGGGCGGCTTTTTCTAGGGCAAAACCTGGGCTGCCTGCCTGTGCCTGTAAAACGCTGGCTCCTGCCTGCTTCAGTGGGAATCTTGCATCTGTGCTGTGATGTTTTGCTGGGTCTGGCAGTGTTTGATCACACCAGGCACTGGCAGAGCTGCCCTGAGTGTCAGGAGCAGGTCCCTGAGCGGCAGGCAGAGAACAGCAAGTCCTGGAAGTGGAGCGTGGAAGGAGATTTGCAAACTGCTGTGGCTTTTACTCTCTGCAGTTCAGGAATATGGAGGAGCTTCTACAGCTGGACTCTAAATAACCAGGTTAACTACCCTCTGCAAATAGACCAAACTTGCTGCCCTGATCCCTGCTGCTCTCATGGTGTTTTAATAGCTCCTGCAATAAAACACAGTGAGTCCCAAAGGAGAGCTCTCCATTTATTCAGAAAGATGTTGCTAAATTCCTGTACACAACAGATTCCACTGTGCCTCTTCCCTGGCAGCTCTTCTTCCTGCCAGCCAGGCAAAGGCAAGGCACAGAATTATCTGTGTAATCTGATTTGGAAGGTTAACTTCCCTGGATCATAAATAAGCAGGGATTTATGGCCATAAAGGTGTGCAGCCTACTGCTTCAAGGGAAAAGCGCCACACTCACACCCCCCTTCTCCCCCACTTCTGAAAAACGGAGAGAAGGAAGCCAAGACCCAGAAATTACCATGGTGTAATGGAAGATCCTCAGATAGGCTTGGTTTAATTACACACTTCTATCATTTCCTGCACGCTCCCTGTGCCATTAGGAAATTACAGCAGTAACTCAGCTAATAGAATCTCACTGTGCAAACAGGCACTGCAGGCTCCTGGATCCCAGCTCCTGGATCCAGCTCCTGGATCCCAGCTCCTGGATCCAGCTCCTGGATCCCAGCTATTGAATCCCAGCTCCTGCATCCCAGCTCCTGCATCTCAGCTCCTGCTCCCAGCTCCTGGATCCCAGTTCTGGATCCCAGTTCCTGCTCCCAGCTCCTGGATCCCAACTCCTGGATCCCAGCTCCTGGCCTGGCATGTGTGCAGCAGTGCTGGAGCACACAGCTGGTGGGGACTGGGGTCCTTCCTGCCACAGAGAGGGAGGTTTCTTGCTCAGAGGTACATCCAATCCTCCTGGAGGGAGATGCAAGCCCTTTTCCACATGTAAACAAAACTGGAGGGAGCCCTGTGCTCTGGGTCTGTGCTGGGAAACACCTGGAGGCTTCAGAGTTCAAGGGCAGACCTGAGCTGAGATTTGTTGCACAAGGACAGGAGATAAAGGCTATTAAAGGAAAATGTCACTCACTCTCCCAAAAAAGAAAAGAAATTCCTTTTTTGCATATTCCTTTCCTGTTGAAGGTACAAAAGTGCCGGCTGGAGCACAGCCTCTGCTCCAGGGCCCATCGTGTTGGACACAATAGCACAGGAACTACAGAGGGAAGGACGCCGTTAAATCAGCCACCAAATCTCTTCAAACACCACGTTTTCTGTTCAGCCTTTCAGCACTTCACTCATCTTTGGCAGTGCAGCTGACCTGGTCATTTTTCCCTTTTTACTTCTCACCACCACATTCCATGGCATTTTCATGAATTAACACAGCAGTGTGGTTTTGTGCTTTACAGATGGAAAAAAAAACCCCTTTCCCTATTTAAATAGAGACATGTGGCAGCTGACATTTCTTGAAAACACTTTGACTCATATTAAGCTTTGTAAGTCCTTTCATTATCTTTAAAGGCTCGTAAAAGGCAGGTCTGTGGCAGCAGGAAGAATGGAGGCAGACAGCCTACCTGGGGGAGGTGGAGGGGCACAGAGATGTTTCTGGCTCCAGGCTCCATCCCCAGCCAGCTCCAGACCACTGCTGGGACACCCATCACCTCCTCCTGCCCCGAGGACAGAGAAGCAGTGAAAAAAGTGACAAGTGTCACTGCTCCCTTTGCCCTGAACTGTGGAGGGAAGCACAGCCAGGGGAGTGAAGAGGGAAGTGGGGAATGTTTGCTGTGCAGAGGATTTCTGTTTTCCTGCTGGGTTTTAAAATGCTCTCCCCTCCTCTCCAGTGCCGCTGCCATCCCGAGCAGCACAGTCAGCCCCTCTCTCAGGGTGATGCCTGCAGAGCCAGCACCTTCCCTTGGTGGGCTCCTGCTTCCCAGCCCTGCTGGGAGGTGCTGGGGGTGCTCTGTCCCTGCTCACAGCTGCCTCTGCACACCTGTCCCTGCTCACAGCAGCTGTTGCTGAGCCCTGGGTTTGACCCCAGTTTAATTCCTGAGCTGATGGATCTGGCACTGCTGTGGTCCACCAGAACTGCCCCTGCACTGTGCTGGAAAACATCTACAACTTCCCTAAATGGACTCCAAAAAGCCACAAACTGAATTATTTTGAGGAATGGAGGAGGAGCATCAAACTGTTGTCAAAGGTGGTGACACCAGTGCCCAAGCAGGGGTCAGGGTGGAGGTTTGTGTCCCCAGCAGTGCTGAGCTGACAGGAGAGGAGCCCCCTGCCCTGGCACAGCTCTTCTGAAGTTGAGCAGGGTGTGGGACACCAGCTCTGCTCTTGTGCATAGCCAGCACTGCCCAGTTCTCTTCACTGGTCCACTCCTGACTGCCAGCAAGGTTTTATTACATTTATTGGGGCCAGAAGCTGTGGCTACCCCTTCCCTGAAGGAGTTCAAGGCCAGGCTGGATGTGGCTCTGAAAAATCTGGTGTAAAGAGTCTCTGGCAGGGGGATGGAAAGAGATGTTTGAGTTCTTTCCAAACAGTTCTGGGATTTCTGTGGTGCTATTCCAAAACCCCAACGCCCTCATTCACATCTGTCCCTTATTCTGTGCTCTCCAGGACAAGACTGCACTGGGCCCTTTGGCCTGAGAAGGTGAAGTTCAGAGCATGGGAGGTTAAATAGGAGCAAGAACCAAGCCAAGGGGAAGGGATGAGGGAAGCAGTGCCCAGATGGGCTCTTCAGCTCAGAGAAAGGCAAAAGTGGCAGTGCTGGTGCGTGGGTGGTGCCTCATTGCACCACTCAGGCAATGCAGATATCACTGCTGAGCCACACAGAACCACACTGCATTAACCACAGGTGAAGGAAATCAGGCATTTTGTGCATCGCTGCTTTCTAAAAATAATTCCAAAATAATTTGATCTCCTTGTATTTTTCCTCCTGTGCTGGACTCCAGCTGCTCCTCCTGCCTGGCAGGGGACAGGAATCCATGAACTCTGGCCCTAAGGTGGCTGAGGATGGTGGTGGCAGCTGGGATGGTGGCAGTGCTCAGGTCTCACCTCCTGGCTGAGAGGATGGTGCAGGCTGGGGACAGTCCAAAGGAGCACTGTGGAGCCCAGGAGTAATGAGACCCAGTGACACAACCCCAAAATGCTGCTCAAGGGCTTTCCCTGGCCTGGAGGGTCCAGGTGCTGCTGTCCCAGCTCCAGCCCCATCTAACCCCAGCACCAGGCTGGCAGTTCTGCCTTTCCCCTTCTGCACCACACAGCAGACCCACACAGTCATTTCAGGTTGGGTTTGCTCCCAGGGAATGACTGCACACCCTCCTGACCCCACCCAGTCACTTCAGGACAGATTTTGGTCCCAGGGAATGGCTGCAAACCCCATGACCCCACACAGTCACTTCAGGACAGATTTTGGTCCCCAGGAATGGCTGCAGACCCCTTGACCCCAGCCCACCTGCCCTGGAGGTGAAGGACACTGCTCAGGGCAAGGAAAACCTTTCCTTGGGGCTCTTAAAATCAAACTTCCCCATAACCACCCCCACTGGCCTTGCATGGGGATGGCAGCAGCAACCCCTTTGTCAGGTAGGCTGTGACCCAGTTTATGGGCAGGATGTGTGAGGTGACCCCAGCCCCTCGTGTGCCCCGTGCAGTTCTGAGCGCACTGCTGGCATCAACGGAGCACAAAATGATGAAAGGACACAGATTCCAGCACGAGCTTTCCAAGGGGAACCAATTAAAAATAAAAGAATCAGCAAAACTGTTCAAAGCCTTGTGAAAAATCACTGGGCAATGTTCTTATAAGAAAGGATCATCTCACCTTCCTCATGTGCTGGATCCTGGGGTAGCCTACCCAGCCCATTGAAGAGGGCATCAGAGGGATGTGGACAATTAAAATCCACCTTGGACCAGGCTGCTGAGAAACTGAGCGGCACTGGGGCTGCCACAGGGTGAGGCAGCATGGCAGGGCTGACTGGTGATGTCCCTGGTCACCATGAATCTCCTTTCCCCCTGGCTTGCCCCTGGAAGAAACACATGGGAGAAGAGGTCTGAGCCTCACCCCTGTGTTATGTACACGGGGCTTAGTGCAGATCCAGGGCCAGAAAGCTGGGTCTGAGCCTGCCTGGGCATGGCTTTGGGGGTCCTGCCTCCTTTCTGCGGTGTTCAACACAGAGAGCATTGTGTGATCCTTCCGAGAGCCAGAGGAGCTCATATCAAAGAGGAGCTCACAGCAGGTTCAGGCTGTGCAGGGTTTTTCCCTCTCAGAATGTTTGTGCACAGCACTGGCATCCTGCATTTGGGCACAGGCTCCTCCGAGTCCCCAGGCTCTGCCAGGGCAGCCCAGAGCTGGGGTGGAGCCTGGAAAGGAGCGGGTGGGATTTCCCCAGGGAAAGACTGGCATTATTCCATGGTTTCTGCAGGAAGTGCCAGGGAGGGGCAGGCCAGGCTCCCCTAGGGCTGGCAGCACCTCCAGAGCTCAGCACAGAGACATGGACACAGCCACTGAGGTGTCCCCAGTGCCAGCTCCCAGGACAGCTCCCGGGGGTGGGACATCACCCCCTGCACTGCAGTGAGCTGTGACCTGCGCTGTGTCACCTGCAGTGACAGCTCCCGGGGGTGGGACATCACCCCCTGCACTGCAGTGAGCTGTGACCTGCGCTGTGTCACCTGCAGTGACAGCTCCTGGGGGTGGGACATCACCCCCTGCACTGCAGTGAGCTGTGACCTGCGCTGTGTCACCTGCAGTGACAGCTCCTGGGGGTGGGACATCACCCCCTGCACTGCAGTGAGCTGTGACCTGCGCTGTGTCACCTGCAGTGACACCTGCGCACTGCAGCAGCTTCCCGAGCTGCCCAGCACTGCAGGGCACCCCCTGAGCCAAGATTCACCCCCTCCCTGTCATTACAACCCCTGTGATCGCTAAATTCACCACCACCACATGCCTTGGGATTTGTTGGGTTTTTTTTTTTTGTGGCAAACCCCTTCTAATCCCCATCTGGCTCTGGGGTTTGAGGAGTGGTTTTTAAATTGCTGCAGATCTGTGCCCTGCCCTGGGCAGCGGCTTCAGAGCCCAGCAGAGCCCAGCCTGAGGACACCAAAGCAAATACCTGCTGGGGAATGGCAATTAGAACCTCTCCAGCAGCAGCCCTTTCCCCAGAGCTCCTGGCTGCCAGCAGCTCCCTGCCTTTGGCTCTGCACGGGGTGTAGGCACGTCCTGCCTGCCCTCCAGGGAAAGACCAGCTCCAAAGCTGCCAGAACCTGTGCCCTAGGAGCTGTGCCAGGCAACAGCCGTAAAAAAGGCCAGGAAGGAAAATTAGAGCTTGTCTTTTATGCCCTTCTAAGGCATTTGCCATGGGCAAAGGGCTTAAGAAATTATTTTATGTGGCCACTTTGGTTAAAAATTAAAAGCATGATGATTATTGTGATATGCAAAGCTGGAAGAAGGGCATTTAACTATCAGTTATAATTATTATTATTTTGTGGAGCTGGAAGAGGGGCACCCCACCTGCAGTGACCCTGGGGACTGTCTGCACCATCCTGGGGTGCACCCTTCACCCATCGAGGCCTGGGAGGTCCCAGGGGAGCAGGACCCTCCTGCTCGGGCAGGGCTGGGAGCAGGATCAGGTGGGCTCCTGGAGCTGAGCTGGTCTGACTGCAGTGCCCAGGGGCTGTGGCTTGTCCCCACAGCCACCCGTGTGTGCTGGCCCCCCCAAAGTGTCACAGCAGGCAAAGTCAGCGAGGGTGAGCCCAGGGAACCACTGGAGATTTACTGCCCTGAAGGGAAGCTCATCACATCCCCTCTGGCTGGAAAAGCTCAGCAGCTTTCAGGGCACAGATTTATACCCCTTACCTCAGATTTGTACCCACCAAGCGCTGATGCAGGAGCCTGGTGGGCTGTGGGGTGAAGCCTGAGGCTGCAGCAGAACAGAAATCCCCCCAAACCTTCCCCTTGGCTCCACCACAAACCCTCCTGCAGTGGAGGAGCTGCCAAGCCTCAGGAGCAGGGTGAAGGTGCAAGGCTTGCAGCCTGTTGCTTCGGGGTGACCACCAGAAGTCAAAGGCTTTTGCTGCAAATCTCAGTTTTTGCTTAGTTCAGCAAAGCTGACAGTTCCTGATGGTTCCTGCTCTTCGTTTCTGCCTTAGGGGGTGGGATTTGTTTTGAAATTTGGAGCAAAAATAGCACAACAGCTCTCGAGAAGGCACATGGTGAAGAAGAGGTCATTTTAACAACGTGAAAATACTTCCAGGCATTTAAAACCAAACGTTTCTTGCATGCTTGTGGCTTGGAGGAGCAACAGGCAGCTGTGCAGGCACCTCTGTGCAGCACAGCAGGGCAGAGCAGTCCCCTCCTGCATCCTCTGTGCAAAATCACATCTGACAAACCTAAAGCAAGAGAAAATCAAGACATGACTATGAAGGACAATATCAGGCCAAGCCTGTTAAATTATCTCCCCCCTTTCTGTCATGTCTCATTTGCTCCTGAGCTGTCAGTTCCCACCCCCACCAGCCAGCTTCCATCACCCTCCCATTTTATTTTCCATCCTCTGGTTTCTCTCTAAGCCAAACCAGAAGGACTCTCCTCAAATACCTGGAGAGTCACCCAGTCTCTTCTCTTTAAATGCTTTTAATTTCCCTTGCCCAGGACACCAGCAGAGATGTGATCCAGGCTGTCCCCGTGTCGCTTGTCCCTCAAGGTCGGCATCACCCCGGATTTCCAACGAGCCAAGCAGAGCCCCGGAGCTTTCACACCCCACAGCTTCAAATCAGCAGGAGCTGCAGCTTGTTGGAAATGGAAATGTGCTGGAAAACAAGCTTCAGGTGGGGTTCGGCAGAAAACCTCTGCACACGATAGCAATCACCTTCCTTAATGTTAATTTCTTATCTCGCCTCTCCAAAGTCCTCTGCAAGGATTTTATCCTGTTACAGGAAATCCATCCCCCTGATTTTCCCAGGCTTATAGAAAAGCAAAGAAAAGTATTGATCCTAATGAGATAACGCTGACAAGAAAACGGCAAGAGCCAGTTCTCTCTGTTTAAAACTAACTCTGTTTTTGTCTGGTGGGAAAAACACATGATTATCAATTATCCATGCAGATGGGAGATGTCCAGCCTAGATATCCAGTCTGCTTTTCATGGTAGCCTCCAAATTCCAGCTACCTCTGCAATTGTTTAATGCTTTTCTCACTGTGCTTTGTTTTTTTAAAATTAAAATAAAATAAATCGCAGGCTGACAATGGTCCCTTATACCAACCAAATCCCAGAACCACCAGACGTTTCATATTAAAAGACCATTTGGTGGCATTTTAATCTCTGAAGGTAATGTAGATATTTGTCATTTCTGATCTCCCCTTTCTGCAACTGTCCACAGATGACGAGATCCGTGAAATTGCTGCTGCCAGGGAGCGAAATGAGAATTAACCTCGTGCCCATCAGCCTCAGCACCACCCTTTCCCCGCCAGCCCTGGCCAAGGCCATGGCAGAGGTGGCTCTTGGGGCCACACTGCCCCTCACCCTGCACTCCACAGCCCATCTCTTCACATAACAAACACCCCCGTGCTCGCAGATTGCTTTAAATCCAGCACTTTCTTCCCATTCTCATTTGCTTTGCCTTTCATGCTGCTTTCTCATGTATAAAAGGGGAACCGGGGGAAAAAAAAGAAAGAAAAGACACATGAACACCTGAAAATCCTTTTCATATACCTGCTGCTGCTACCGCTCGGTGCTGAATCTGAATAGAAACGGATGGGAGGGAGATGGGGAAGGATGAATAACATTTCATGCCCTGTAGTCAAACATAATTTCAGGCAGGAGACAAGCAGGGACTGGTAGGATGGCTCATCCTGGCAGAGAGCTAATGTGCACTTCAGAGCCTGCTCTTTGAAGGCTGGGGTCTAATTTCCAGCCTGCAATTACTGCACTGGAAATAATTTCCCAGGAAATGGGGTCACTTTTTGGGGATGGGGTAGGGTTGGGTAAGGGAGGGTCAGAGTCTCAGTGGGGAGAGGTTGTCAGGGCTGTGGCAGTGTGGGCATCCCCCAGGGTGCTGGGCACTGCTGCTCATCTCCTGAGCTTTCAAGGAGCCAGCACACAGGACTTCTGAGCCGTCCTCTCGTGCTGTCAGCTGGAGCATCTCCCTCTGTTCCCACACATTAGGGTTGTCCTTGCTGTCTCACAGCCAAGATTTTCACATAAGTCTGTGTTTCACACTCCAAACATGATTTTCCAAAGCTCCGCAATGTCTGTGGCTCTCCTCCCGTCAGAGGTGTTGGCCAGGAGCTCAGTGCTTTGCACAGTTTCTGATTTTCAGCAGCCCTGAAAATTTGTTTTTTAAAATGAAAATAAAATAAATCCCATACTGACAATGGTCCCTTATACCAACCAAATCCCAGAACCACAAGAAGTTTCATATTAAAAGACCATTTGGTGGCATTTTAATCTCTGAAGGTAAGGACAGAAGCTCCAGCCTCAACCAAGCTCTGGCTTGGAGGCTTTGCTGGCATTGTCACACACAGTGATCATTATGGGGCAGCTCTGCCAAAACCCCACAGCACAGGGAGTGTTTTGGCAGCAGAGTCTCTTTCTGTGGTACCTGACAGAGCTGAGGGCCCACAAGGAAGGCTCTGCCTTTCTGCTTTACCCATGGTAAGTCTGCCAAAAGTGGAATAAAGCAAAATGACAAAGGACATATGGTGTCCCTCAGCAGGGCAGGGGACCCCGCTGGGTGCCCAGCTCAGATTTAAGCCCAAATAACCGTCTCCAGATGGGATTTGCTGCAATTCTGCTCTGACCCAAACTGACCACACTCCGCAGCTTAGACTCACAGGGCTTTTTGAGCACCTAAACATGCAAGCAGGCACCTGGCAAAGATTTTCAAAAGCAGCTAAGAAGATTAAATGTCCAAGTCCCATTGGGCTCTGAGAATTAGGCATGTAACCTGCTTAGGTGCTTTTGGAAATTCTTTCAGGGATTTAACTGTTTGGGTTGAAACTTTCTGCAGCAAGTGTGTGCCCCTCCAGCTGTCCCAGCACCAGCTCCAGCCTCTTGCTGGTTTTGTGGGGAGGATGGGGACAATTGTGTTGGTAGGAAATTTTTGGACAATTTTGCACTCTTTGGAGAAGGAACTTGAAATTCAGAGCGTGGTGGCCAAGGCCTCACCTTTGCCAGGTGCTGGAGACTGCCCTGGTGCAGAGATGGGGTTGGGAAAGAGCCTGGGAGGGGAGGACTGAGACTGGCAGGGTGGGTGGGAAAGGGAGAAGGGGACAGAGGTCAGGGAAGGAGGATCCAGGCTGAGATGCTCATGGAGCAACCCTGGGATGGGACAGGGGACAGGAGATGCAGCGACTGGGACAAACTGGGGAGGTGACAAATCTGTGCCAGGCTGACAGGGTCAATGTGGAAAGGGTCAAGAGAGCAGGGAAGTGGCACTGTAGCTTATGCCTGCTAAATCCTGTAAGCTGTCCTCGGGCTGGAAGGGAGCCCAGGGCTCCTGCCTGGAGCCAGCACTCGGTGCCAGCAGGGCTGTGCAGCACAGCCCCAGCACTGCCCCTCACCCTGGGCCACCTCTGCATCCCAGCTCCCCACCTCTGCACCCAGGGAGCCCTGAGGAGGGAACGCCACAGCCCAGACAATGTCAAATTGTGAAGTGCTGCAGAACCCAAAAAGAGCCTGTGCTGGTAAATGAGCAGCCTGCAAAACAAATTGCTCTGCTCTCTGCTCACGCTCCAGCAGTGCCAGCAGGCAGGGTGTGTGTGCCAGGAGCTGGGGCATCACTTTATCTCTGGGTTGAGCCCCTGTTAATTCAGACTCGCTCCATGCTTTGGACAAGGCGCTTGGCCCCTCTCTCCCTGTCAGAAGGATAAATTCCTCTCCCCACCCGAGAGATGTGCTGCAAATTAGATCCTCTTGTCGGTGTGCAGACAGCACGGCTGGGACATAGGAAGAACAGCATCTCCAGTGCTTTATCACAGTCAGAAGAGGCTGGAGCCAGCAGGGGAGGGCAGTGGCAGAGCCCACTGCAGCTCCCAGAGCTCTGGCTGGCACACAGGTGCTGCCAAAACAGAAGCGCTGGAGTTTGGCTGGCACGGAGCTGCAGCAGGGGCTCCTCTGGGATGCACTGCCCCAGCCTAGCAGTGGATAAATGGGTTGAGTTTTACAGTTGCCTCCTTGGAGCACTGTGGGCAGTGAGGAACTCGGCTCGACCTGAGATAACACCTTGGCTTCACCTCCCTTTTCTGTCTGCTTCAGCAAACAGGGGTGGGCTCAGCTGAGCCTGCCTGCTGTGAGCCGTGGGCAGGTGAGGGTGATTCTCTCTCAAAGGTTCAAACAGGTGATGGTGTTCCTCAGTGCACACAGGTGAT
>VRYO01002184.1:3788894-3826124 GCA_009812075.1 Sialia sialis | reverse complement strand
ACACACAGCACTGCACACACAGTGCTGTACACAGACACCACTGCACACACACACCATTGTACACACACAGCACTGTACACACCATCACTGCACACACACACCACTGTACACACAGCACTGCACACACAGCACTGCACACACACAGAGCACTGCACACACACCACTGCACACACACAGCATTGCAGACATGCACACACACACACACACACACACACCACTTTACATACACACACAGAGCACTGCACACACACACACATCACTGCACAAATACCTTCACTGCACACATGCCACTGTACGCACACCCCTTCATCTGCGAGTCCTCCCTTCCCAGCCCAGGGCAGAAGGAAGGGAGCACATCCAGAGCTTTCCTGCGGCTTGGAATCAGCCACAGAGATTTGCAGGTTCTGGGTTGGTGCTGCTGCTCTCCTGTGCCCGGGAGTGAGGATTTCTGCTTCTGACCTCCCACCTGGAGCTGCTTCCAGCTCTGAGGATCCCAACATCAGAGGGACGTGGAGCTGCTGGAGAGATCCAGAGGAGGCCATGGAGATGCTCCAAGACTGGAGCCCCTCTGGAGCCAGGCTGGGAGAGCTGGGGATGCTCACCTGGAGAGGAGAAGGCTCCAGGGAGAGCTCAGAGCCCCTTGCAGGGCCTGAAGGGGCTGCAGGAGAGCTGGAGAGGAACTGGGGACAAGAGATGGAGGGACAGGACACAGGGGAAGTCTCTAAACTGGAAACACTGCTGCTTACCTCCTCTCACATCTTACACTCAGTGTCGGGCGTTATCATCTCCCTGTGTTGGTTATTACCCCTCCTGACCAGAAATATCAAACAGCTGCACAGCTCTCTGTGCTTCCTGCCCCGAGCAGAGGGCAATCTAATTTCCAAATAATAAAACTCAGTACATTCCCAAATCAGAGTGCAGTGCACACGCTGCCCTTCACCTCACACCTCCAGCTGCTGGGAAGGGGCCACCCAGGCTAGGTCTGGGTGCTGACATCTCCTTAAAAGAGGCTTCCCCACCACTCCTCTCTCACAGGAGCTCCTGAGCAGTGCCCCTGCAACCAGCCCAATTGTTGGCAGGGGTGAGCAGGGCACAGGGTGCTGTTTGCTCTGAAAAATATTAATAAAAGAGTTTGCTGATCCAGGAGGGAAGTGGGACAGCAGGAGACTAGATGCTCAGGCTTCTCCCACCCCTCCCCTGGGCAGGAATCACTGTGAACAGCTCCTCTGCAGTTTGCCATCAATCCCCAAGCTCAGGGGGCCCTGGGGACACAGGTCAGCATGGCAGGAGCTGCACCCTGGCAGCAGTGTGCTCAGGATACCTGGCACTGGTCTGGGGCTCCTTATTAAACCCCAGCACAGCTGTGGGGTGGGGAACTGATGCTACCTGGGGAAAACAGGGATGATATCAGCATCCTTTCCCACCTAACAATGGCCCTGGTTTCCCAGGGTGGGTGCTCCCCCCACTCCAGACATGCAGGAGTATCTGCATCTGTGCTCGTCAGCACAAGCGCCTGTAGGAAAATGAGCACATTGAAAGCACAATCCATCTGACCTATTTTCTGACATGCACCTCAGGAGGAGTTGAGCTGTGCACTAGCACTGCCTAGCAGCTGCACAGGGAATCTGGAGGGACAGCTCAGCTCAAGATCTGGGCGTTGTAACCCAGGGATCCCTCTCAGCTTCCACACAGAAGCAGCTGCCAAAATTTTGTTTACTGCATTTGTGCTCTTCCTCTAAAATCCAGCTCCCTCATCTTGCACCACTTCACTCCCCTGCTTCTGTGAGATGAAGGCAATGCTTAAAGACAAAGCACACCTCCAGGGTGGCTGGCCAGGATGAAAGAGAGAGCTGGGAGGGGGGATGGATGGTGGAGTCCAAGCCTGGAGCCACATCACCTCATATGATGTCATCCCTGTACTGGTGCTGCCAGCCCAGGATGCGAATCCAAAGAGCAGTGCAGCCCTTTAGCAGTTATCCTGACCTAGAGCAGAAATTCCCAAACAAATGCTCCAGGCATGAGGACCACAGCCCCCTCTGATTCAAAAAACAAATGCATAAGTGACAGTAAGTGACAGCCCAGAGCTGCAGAATCTGCATGAAGCCACAAAGCAGAAGACACTCCCGAGAGCTCGTCTTCCTGCAGAAGAAAACACACAACGCTCGGCTGGGTAGCTAAGCAAAAAGAAAAATAAATAAAGCAGCATCATTAGGATGTAAAAAAGTCCAAGGAGCCAGCACATCTCTGTCTGGCAGCAGCTTCAAATGAAGATCTCACATTTTTCACCAAGCTTCAAAACAAAATTGATAAGATAGAAAATAACCCCCCGTATTTGTGCCATTTCCATGGATTCATGAATCTGACAGCTGCAAGCAGAGAAACAGCCCTTCCTGGCAGGAAAATGAGAGCTGCTCCCTGGCAGGCCATAATGACACTTTGCTGTGACCATGTCACATGGACGCCTTCCTGCCTGGGCCAGTCCCTGCCTGTGCAGCGCTGTGATTTTTCTCACAGCGTTACATTTCTGTGATTAAAATAGGCACTAATGGAACAGCCACACATTTGGTACAGCAGGTCTGTGTCTGAAATGCTTTCTTTGAGCAGGACGGAGCCGAGGCTGCTGCTGGGTGAGATCTGTGCCTGCTCTGGGTGCACTGAGGTCCCTGAGTTGGGAAGCACAGGCTGGCACAGCCCCTGCAGCACTGCAAAAAGGACTTCTGCTCACGTCCTGACTGTGTGCAGCCCCTCATGCAAGGCATGGTGACCCCCAGAGCAATGGTTGCTGCATGTTGGGATCTTCCCAACCAGCCTCGAGCCACTCTGTCCCCAGTGGGTGTGACAGCAACATCGTTAGGTACAGTGGTGGCACTGGCCAGCCTCGACAGGGAGCAGCTGGGGAGCGTGCAAAGCCTGCAAGCAAGCACAGATTTACCTGGGGAGGAGATGTTCGAGGTCTCTTCCAAATGAACCTTGCAAATGGAGAAGCATCAGAAGAGGATGCTCCTGCACCAGGGGGGTCTGGTTTGGAGGTGCTGCAAGTGCTGGGACATTGCTCAGGAGATCACACCTTGATCAGGTTTTGGGGACAGACAGGGTGTTTACTGAAACCTGCCACAGGAAGAGGAGTTTGGGTGGCTGAAGGAGGAGGGGAATGTCAGCAGGCAGTGAGCAGGAAAGGGGTTGCACCTCAATGGATCCCAGGGAAATTTGGGATCCTCACAAGGTCCTCAAGGAAGTCTCAACCCAAACCACAGATGAGATGTCCTAGCCCAGCTTTCCCTCCCTCCTGCCTCAGCCATGTCTCTGGAGGTGGGAGTTTCCTACTCCTGCCAATGTCTGCTCTGCATGTCCCCTCCCTGCCAGAGCAGGAGTATCAGAGACTCAACTGTCTTGATATTTAACAGATCTCTCCTCACTATGCATTTCCTTTAATAAATAAAGAAATAAACCAGCATCTCTTTGCCCTGGAGAAGCTTTCAATAAGATGGATAAATATATATAATTAGCCAAGGAGAGAGCAAACTCCAGTGAATACAATACACCCTGTGAGACAACCCTCCATTAAAAGCCTCCTTGTTTAAACTTCAATATTTTAGCAATAGTGACAAAGAAACATAGAGAAAAGCATTTATTTTTCACTTTTTATCTAATCCCATCAAAGGGGTTGATCAGATAATTCCCTGTCAATTTCTCATGCCTTGGATATGCCATCCCCTCTCCAAAAACTCAGGTTTTCTCAGTTTTCCTCTCTAAGCTGGAGACCAAAAAACCTCTAATAGAGATTTCCTGCTCAGCATTCTGCAAAGTCTCTTCTTGACCTCCTCATGTTTACTGGGCTGCCCTGGAGGATGCAGAGTAGAGGAGACCAGGGTTGTATCCTACCTAGCAAAAGGATGACACAGGGATGGTGACATTAACACAAGGGTGGCAGAAGGGACCTGGCCAATGCCTACACAGGCTAACAAAGTCCATATATATACATATATATATATGTGTGTAGAGATCTGCTTTCCCAGCTTGGCCAGCCGCCACCAACACAGCCATGTTCAGCAAAACAGGGAAAAAAGAAATTTTCCCTCAAGAAGAAGGAGGCACATCCTGGTGCTGTGCTTGGAGCCAGGGCACTGCTGCTCATCGTGCTCCTCAAATGCTCTACTTTCCGACCTAGAAAATAGGAAGAGCCCACTGTGAGGCAGAAAGCAAGGGGTGAGAGTTGCAGAGAGGTCTGGCTTTTGCTTTGTTTCCTTGGGAGGTGAGCTCTGGGGTGAGTGCAAACATCGATGCTGTGTCTTGGGGGAGCATTCGGAGCCGGCTCCCCTGCCCTGCCAACACCTCCAGCTCCCTGTGCTGAGAGCCCAGCCAAGGCTGTGTCATTACCAGCAGCAGCCCCCTTCTCAGGGCTGCTGTACTGAGCAGATCCAGAATATTTCCCCAGGGAAGAGCCAGTCATTCATTTGCACTGTCTGCTAATTTAAAAATGTGAATCTCCGCTCGATTCTGCACGCCAGAGCTCAGTCTCCGACATTTAGACCAGTGTGAAATTTAAATGCAGGCAATGGCAAACGCAAAGTGTTCTCAGGGCACAGCAAGGGGAACAGTTGGTGGAAATGATGCTGCAAAAAGCTAAAAGAAAGGGATTGGCAAAGTGTTCACTCAGTCCTAATAAAACATGATGCTATCTGTGGCCCAAACGAGATCCAAATCAGATAGAAAGATCCTGGACTCTTCTAGAGAAAAAAAGGTTGAAAATCAGGGATTCAAAGCACTAAGGACTCTGAATTAAAAAAAAAAAAAGAAAAAAAAAGTGTGTTTTTTGAGTCTAAAATGGCAGCACTGCCACGTTTTTCGAGAGCAGAGCCCAGGTGGGGCTCATGTCTGTGAAGCTCAATGCACACAGCCCTCATCAGCCCTTTCTTGCCCCATTCTCCTGTACATAGGAAAAGGCAATTCCTGACATTTTAAGATCTCTCTATAATCTCTAAGTGGATTATAATCACCCTAATGAAACAGAAGGTTAAGACCAAATACTCAGTTTTTGTCCAAGTTCAAATACTGCATCAGCCACGACCCAGAGTCAGCGTCCCTCCTCTTTTATCTCAGCCTTTATTGAGTAAAAAGTGAACAAAATGTGGCATAAAACACTAAGTCCATTATTAGCTGTATTTCTGGCTTAATTTAGTTTACATTCTGAAGGATTTTCATGAAGTTGCACTGAAAATACTGCCACTTCCACAACGGTTTATCATTGTTATACTATTGCTACAATTACCTGTCATTACAATCAAATTTATATCAGGACAAGAAAATTATTCCTCAGAAATTAAACAGCACTCCCTGGTGGGATAATTCCTTCTCCTGAACTTTCCAATAATGAAAACTGTAAGTAAATTTGCTGTAATTCAGACCACAAAAGACCCTCTACTGTTAAACCAAATGCTAACGTTTTCACCAGGACAATAACTGACGTTCAGCAGAAAATTCCCAAAGGAGCCTAGAGCTGTAAGGGGGCTCCTACACAAGGTTACAACATCCCTGAGGAAGTCAGGCTCCAAAATCAAACAGCTGAGGTATTTCTGTGAATTCCTCCAAAGCTTAGACAATGCATTTTGCAACTTTAAGCAAATAAATATCTTTGAAAATCTGCCTGTGCACAGAACTGGAATCCCAGGAGTGGGGTTTTTCTGGACACACCTCCAGGGCTGACCCTCAGGTGCAGATGGACATGAGGACAGCCTGGTCTGAGGCTGGTCATGGTCACTGTGGGTGCTCAGCATTTTCAGGTTTTTATTGGCATTTATTGGCCACTGAGAGCCAGAATATTGCAGTGAGGAACATCTCTATTAGCCTTGCTAGCAGCTTATGACCTCCAGAATTTCTCTCTAATGAAATGGAGCCTGGTCCATTTTCACCCAGGATAAATGTGCAATGGATAAACACCTGAATGGTGTCCACCTTCACAGGGAGATTTGTGCTGTGAGTTTCAAAAGTTAGATGCTTAATTTAAATCTGGACTTGAAAGCTCCATCTAAAATCAAGAGAAAAAAGAATCCCTGCAGAGTAATCCCTTGATTTATCACAGGCAGGGATGAATTGACTTGTTCTTCCCAACCACTAAAGGCACTCCACACAACCAGCTCACCTTCATGGCTGTGCTGTTAAGTCAAGGAGGTGGATTCAGACTGAGGAGTCAAAAAGGGACTTACCCCAGCCTGGAATGAATCTATGAAGAGTGGTTCTAGTGCAGACAATCCCCAGAGCAGCAGCCTGAATGGGCCTCCACTTAGGAACCTGTATATTTTATTCTTTGAGTGCATCAAAGATGCTCTGCTGTGCTGTTCTACCTCAAAAACCTGAAGCCCAGAGGTCTGGCAGGTTTTCTCCACCTTGCCATGGTGCTTTATGAAATGCCATCTATCAGATTTGCAGACACCTTGCTGGGTGAGCAGATCCCTGCTGGGTACCTGTGCCCCTCACCTGGCACTGGCATCACCAGAGGGCGAAAATGCAGAGACAGGCAGGGCTCCCACGGGATCGCAGTGTGTCTGCACAAGCTGGGTGTGGGGAATGGGTGAAGGGAACTCCAGCAGGACAAGGGGAATTCTCAGCTCTGAGCCTTGGGGGTTTCCAAGGATGGGAGATCCTGCCTGGCTCAGGGCACTGCAGTGACCTGGGGATTTTGCTGACACTCTGGAGCCTCTCCTGTCAGCCCAGGGCTGGGTGTTCTCCCCTTGGGTTCAGACTCTGCCATGCTTGTGCCATCTTTACCCCTCAGCACTGGGTGTTCACTCACTCCTGCCAGCCCCACATCCATCAGCCCTGCCCTCCCTGCAGCCCTGCTCCCCTCACTGTCATGGGGAAAGCTGTGACACAGCCCAGCTGGGGTCCCAAGGGAAAACAACTCAGACTACTCAGCATTACTTTTTTTTTTTTTTTTTTTTTTTCTCTGAAACAGAAATTCTCACACTGAAAACAGAGATTCTCTGTAGGGAAACAATCTGGGAGAGTCCAAACCTAGAGCAGACCAGAAAGTGAGACTCAGTGCAAAACCCACCACTTCTGCTTCAGAGGCTCAGCACAGCCCTGCCCTGCCTTTCTCTGGCAGAAACACAACAAAAAGGGTATTTAAAGCATTAAATAAAAAAACAAACAAACACCAAACTCCTGACTTGTACCCAAACAACATACTCCATTGCACACACTTTCCCCTGGGAGATGGTGAAAAAGCAAAATAAACCTGTGTGAGTGCTGCTGGTCACTCTGCTCAGGGTGCTGCTGCAGGAAGGGGCTGTGCTGAGCCATCCCACAGTGAGCCAGCACAGCAGCATTTGTGCATTTGTGGGGACGCACAGCCTGTTTAGAGCACATCATTCAGGACTGCAGGAGCTCCCTCGCAGAGGGACAGGGTACCAGGGCAGGGATGCACTCACTCAGCATCCTGCTGACCCCGGGGCAGGAGCAGACCCTGACCAGAGCAAAGCTCAGCATGGCCAGCACAGCACAGGAGGTCACACCAAGCCCTGGGGTTCCTCCCCTCCTCATCCTCAGCAGAGAGCAGCTCTGTGGATGCCCAGCGCGGTGGGCACACCCTACTGCCAATGCTTCCATGGAGATGCAGAGCTCAGGCTCCCTGTACCCCCATCCCCTGCATGCCACTGCTCCAGCCCCGCAGCATCACTGCACCCAGCACAGCACCAGGCAGAAGCCCCTCGCCCCAGAGAGGTGCAGCTGCCCTGGGGAGAGGGGACGATGTGTTTTTGTCCCCATCTTTGTTTCATGTAGCTCTGGGGTGCCAGGGAAATGCCAAACCACCCACTCGTGCCATATCTCCTCTTCGCTTGTGTGCTGGATGTTCTGGGGACCCAGGTGCCCTTTCAGCCCCCCCTGAGTGCTGCTAACCCCCCAGTAGTGCTGCTGATGTCCCACGGACAACACTCAAACCCCTCCTGCCAGTCCCTCAGGTTTGTGTCTCGCAAGAAAGGGAGAATTCCAGCCCCTGATTTACCCTCTCCGTGCCTCCTTTTTCATGTGATGGATCATATCCCCGCATATTTATCTCATCTTCAAAATAAATGTTCCCCCTCATCCTTCAGTCTCTGCTCATCTGCAAGTCTTGCAGTGTCTCCAATAATTTTTGTTGCCTATCTCTTGACCCCTTCTATTCCTGCTGTATCTTTTTGAGATGGATTGACTGGAAACGAGCACGCCATCCCAGGCAGGACCGCAGCACTGATTTATGTGCCAGCATTAGAATACTCTCAGCAATCTTTTTAACCCCACTCTTCCTCAAATCTCCTTTGCTTGTCTGGTGGTGCCTGTACACAGGAGAGTGGAGATTTGCACATGGATGTCAGTGCTGATGCTTCTCCCCTCTTCCCAAACATTTACAGCTAATTTAGACCTCATCATGTGCTCCTCTCCACCTGCAGCATGCTTTGCATTTGCCTCTCTGCTCACAGCACTGCCCAGCCCTCCAGCTCCATCAGGAAAACCCTTGGGAGATTTTCCACCTCTTCTCTTGACAAACCAAAGGCACTTGAGAGTTTTGTCCTTCACCCATTCACTTTTTTCCCCAGCTCATAAACGATTGCATTACACAGCACCATGTCCTGAACGCATCCCTGTGGCAAACCTACAACAAAATTCTTTTTCCCTTGGCTTTCGGGTGGTTTCTCCTCTCACCAGTGGCCTCCCCTTCTCCCAGTGCTCCCATTTCCCCATTTTCAGCCCAGGTGACACAAAGGGCACCGAGGTGAGGCCACAAAGGGGAGGCTGAAAGCTCTTCCATCCTCCCTTGCATTAAAGATTTGAGACAGAACAAAGACAAAGGATGGGGAACATTGATCCGAGACCCTGGATTTGGGCTCCAGCTTCCTTGGAGAACAGCAGCACAGCAATAAAGCACAGGGGAAAGATCCTGAGCAGCTGGGGCTGAACAGAGCCCCTGTCCAAGGAAAGTCCTTCCATGCACCCCCATGCCTTGTGTGCACCCCAGGATGCAGCAGTGAGTGCCCACACAGCCCTGGCCAGCAAGGGGGTCCCTGTTCCTGCTGGGCAAAGCTGGGAGCAGAGCTGGCTGCTGGAGGCAGATCTCCACTCCAAGAGCTCATGCTTTTCCAAGAATTAGAAATGTGTTTCCCCCGTTGCCAGACATATTTCTATTCAAATCAGTATCAGCCATTCTGTGAGATATTTGCCTTCCTGCATTTATTTCCCAATAACAAAGCTGTCCTCAGCTTTTTAGAGCTGGTATTTTTATTTTATTTAGTTAATATTTTTAAACATTACTACTGCTATAATAAATGTTAACTATTTGTGCTGAGCTCTCATTGCCTTGGCAGGGGCCTTTATGTGTGCAAAATAACAGCAAATCATAATAAATAATAATAATAAATTATTATGGTTGATTACAAGGGAATGTGCTACATTTTTATAAGCTCTAGACCACCTACAGCTCACAAAATATAATGGGAGACATTAAGCCTTTAACTGGTTTTATACATTCCCTTCCCCCTCTTCTACTCCCCATGTTCTGTAATAGATTTACAAACAGTGTAAGGAGGGGAAAAAAAATCTTCCCTTATAAGAATAGCATCAAAATTCTCCTCAGCTTTCCAGCTGCTGAGTGTTTCTGAAGCCTTCAGTGAAATGCAATTAGTATCTTTTACCGCCTGCCTTCTGGGGATACTGACATTATTATCTTATTGCAGTTTCACCTTGACATGCAGATCACAAGGCAGCGAGCTGGATTCTGTCTCCAGACGCCTTGAATTGTGGCATTGCCCCAGCTGGCTCAGCGAGTCGAGAAAGGAGAAGGAGGGAAAAAGGAGAGAAGAGCCATTTTCTCATCCTATGCATCTCAGCTTTTTTTTTTTGAAAAAGGGGGAAAAAAGCACAAATAAATCCAGGGAGATGGGAGCTGAGGGGGGAAAAGGCGTGTTCCTGCTCAGGTCCAAGGAGGATGGGCATGGCCAGGGGTTATCTGCTCTGTGCCAGCCCCAAGCTGCCAGCACAGCTCTGGCTTTCCAGCAGGGTTCAATTCCATGTGGACACAGTCCCAGATCTCTATTTCACTGCAAAAGGAAAGGGGAAAAATAAGGGGAAGCCCTGAGCCTGTGTCTCCCCATCCCTGCAGCATTTTGGGTGGGAGCAGCAGCCTGAAACCTGCCCTGGAGAACTGGAGCATGTGCATGGTCTCCTCTAAAGCACCCCAAACCCTGGAAGCCAAAGCTTCCAGTATCCTGGAGTTAAACCAATAACCACGCTGTTAATCCTGCTGAACACTGGTGTGGCACAGCTGGGAAGCAATATTTAGTGGGAATGCACAAAATGGATGGAAGGCTTCACCTTCCACATGTCTGACCCCAGACAGATGTGGTGACCCCTGTGCTGGTCACAGGAGCCACAGCTGGAGGTGTGGTTCAGGTGCAAGGAACTGTAGGAATTGTGTTCCAAATTACAGATGGAATCAGCTGAAAATCCAACCTCTTCCTGCTTTTCTTCAGCCCATTCTTCTCTCTTATTACTCTTAATTAACACTAATTCTCTGCATACATATCCAGTGGTCTCATAGCCCTGAGAAACCACTGTGTGATCACAGTTCAGAGATCTCTGTGCCCCCAGGAGCGATGAAACAGGAAACCCTGAGGGATTCACACCCAGGGATATCCCTCCAGAACTGCCTTTCTCATCTGAGCTCAGGATGGAATTTTTAATCATCCCAAAGCCTCCTCTGGACCAGCAGTGAGGGTCAGGACCAACTGAGCTTTAAGGCTCCTTCCAACCCAAACCATTCTGGGGTTCTGTGGAAAGGGAAGAGAGCTTTCAGGTACTTGGTTACTTCCAGTAACACAAAATCCAAGTCATATAAATGTGAGCTGGACCAAAACAGAGCTCCCAGCCAAGGCCGGAGTCCACAGTGCCTCTCTGGAGAGGAGCAGGCAGGATATTTGGTGTTTTAATGCAGTGATTGCTATCAGAGCAGCTCCCTTGCCTTGTCCCGTGGTGGTTTCTGACAAATAACCACAATAGCCCAGCCCATGACACTCTCATTTTTCTATCCAAACGGGGTTGGGGCTGTAAAACAGGCACCATGCAAAAATCCCTCTGTCTCTTGGAATGCCTGAAATTTTTTATTTTTTTTTTTCATTTAAAAATATTTGGAAAGAAGGGACGGTTAAACAAAGAAACAAATACTAAATAAACCTCCTTGTTTTTCTGATGCTAGACTGGCACGGGCAGCTTGCAAGAATTAGTGATTCCAGAGAGCAACTGGCTAATTTCCAAGGGAATAGGGAGAGAGGGAAGAGAGGAACAGCAATAATTTACAGCTTAACCCATTTGTATTTTCTCTTTACAGCTCTCATCTGGATTACCAAATGCAAATTATTTATGATATTTTATTAGCAAACCCTTTTAGTGCACTGGTATGTGAAATTCCTTCCAAAATTCCAGTTTTTCAGCCAAGGGGCTGCACCCTCTTGGTCTTACTTTGAAAGGGGAGCATCCCTCCAAGATTTGGGTGAGCATCATCACCTTTGCACTGTCACAGGCACCAGCAGCACAACACAGACCCCATCTCTCCTTGGCACCAGCACACAGAACTCCTGAACTGTTTGCCCCTCTTGTTGTGATCATCCTGTGAATGCAACACGAATGCAAAAGAACACAGCTGCTGCTGAGACTGTTGTTTTCAAGATTCTAGGAGAGGATCAAATGAAGGAGAAAATTAAATTAAAAAAGCAGCACTTAATTATGTAGGCTGCTTTTGTGCTCTCTCTTTCCTCTGTGTAGTAGTTTCCACCTGAAAATCTTTAAGTGCTTTAGAGCTGGTAATTAAATCTCTGCACTACTGCAGGGAAGGGTGCAAGGGAAGCACATGCAGCTCTCTAGATTTGTCTGTTTGATTATCTATGAACTTTGCATCTCTCAGCCCTCTGCTCTGCCAGGACACTCCTTGCAGTTAACTCAAGCTCTGCACAAATGCTTGCAGAGCAGTGAGGGAATCTGCTAAAAAGGGAGATGCAGATGGGATTGGGTGGGAGCCGGGATGTGTGGATCCTCCTGGGCACCCAGGGGAAGTGTTCTGGGGCAAGCACAGAGCCAGGAGCCTCCCTGCTGTGGGCACACACTGCACCAGCAGCAAATGCTGCTCCCCAGCATTTCCTCTGCTCCCTGGCACCCACGCACTGCGGTGGCAAAACCTGACAGGAGGGTGTTGGTTTGGAAAGCTGTGTCACCTCCCTTCCTCACTGGAGTGTTTGAAACCAGCAGCTGGGTCAGAGAACAACCTGGGGGCCACCAAGAGCCAGGTTTGTCCCTCAGCAGATGGGATGACACTCAGAAATGCCCCAAATCCTATGCACACAGGGCTTGGTATGTCCCAGTTCCAGGGACAAAGCCCAGCTGCTCACACCTGAGCTCAGCACCTTGAGCTGAGCTCCTCATGGGCCAAACCTCCTCATCAGGGAGGGCTCCTCTATCAGGATGGATCTTCCCCCTCTCAGCAGCCCTGGAGCTGGGATCCTCCCTGCCAGAGCAGCCTTTTTGGGATCCTCCCTGCCAGGACAGCCCTTCTGGCACCCCAGCAGCCTCTGTGTCATCAGCACATTGCTTCAGAGAGGATTGCCCCAGTGGCATTGGAGAGAAGCTGTTGAAGAGCAGCTTCAGCAGAAGTGGTTTAAGATGTTATTTTCAGAGAGCAAGGAAAGCACAGGGCGATGCTCATCTGGCAATCCAAAGCATTAGCAGGAGCTCTGGCACTGGATCCCAGAGATGATGAAAATTAAAATGTCCTTGAAAGCATAATCAGAACTGAGGCTGGCACAGACGCTGCTGCAGCACCCAGACAGCTCTAGAGAGGGGGATCAGCTGGGGAAGTGCAGTTCCATGGCAGGAGAAAGCCCAGCTGATGTTCTCAGCCTCCTGCCATGGAACGGTGTGTGCTTCTCCTGCTTGCTGGAGCTGAGATGGAGAGGCCACCAAAGCTTCTCATGCTGGCCCAGGGACTGCTCTGCAGCTGCCTGGGAGCTGTAGAATCAGCAAGGCTGATGCCTGAGCTCACAGAGGATGTGGCACAAAGTGGAAGGGGACAAGATGCCAGCAAGGGATGCACAGTGTGGATGTGACATCAGGGTCCCTGCCCACAGGAATCAGCTGAAAGGATCCATTGCAGCAGCCCCAGTGCTCTCTAACAGCGAGGAAATACTTCAGGAGTCAACAGATACTTGACATTAAAAATGGTGCAGGAAGGTTCTAGGGTTTTATATTTTGTTTGGGATACCAAAGGCCTGATTTTTTTTCCCTATTTATTCCAAGAAAAGCAAGACTAACCCAGCAGCATTAGCTGGTCTGGTCAGGAAGGTGCTTTCTGTACAACCAAAAATGCTCAAAGAGACAAAAGCCAAGGATACAGTTTTGTGTGTAAAACAAAATTTAATAATGGAGAGGACAGCAAAGAGCAATTAGTATTGCTAATGAGAGTCTTCGTAAGATTTTAAAATATAATTATAATATATTTAAAATCTGACTGTAAAGAAAAAAAATCTGGAGTGGGTTAAGAATGTCAGAACATATGTTGTTCCTCCTCCCTTCAGAGAAAAATTTGCCAACCATTTTGAAATGAGATTTTGCTGAGCTCAGTGTAATTCCATGAAAAACTCCAGGTGAATTGAAACAACCTTTCCCCCTGGAAGCTGTTCCAACAGCTGAGCTCCCTGAAGGAGCAGCTGCAGCACTGGAGCCTGGCCACAGAAGAGGGGCAGAGGGACAGCAGGGACAGAGGGGCACTCACATCACCCGGGACAGGAATATTTTACATTTTTCTCAGACCCACCTTGACAACCTTGAGTTTGGAGTTGGCTTTTTTTGCTTGGTTTGTTGGTGGGTTTTTTTGTCTGGGTTTTTTGGTGGGTTTTTTTGGGTTGGTTTTTTTTTTCCCCATCCTGGCTTCCTCCTGCCCTCAAACATAATTTTCATGCAGAGTGGAAGGGACAGATCCTTCTCCTGGCTGCATTCTGGGCAGAGGAACTCAGTCCATGCCTGGGGAACCAGACCTGCAGCCCTGCAAGGATCACCTGGTGTGCAGAGTGCTCTTCCTCCTCCAACACCCCCAGCTCCTCCTCACCCCTTCTGGCACTGACTGCCATGGGAAGAAGCACAAGAGTGAACTCAGCCCCTCCAGTGCCAGCAAGGAGGGTCTCAAGAGCAAGAGCCCACCAGAATAAAGCTTTGCAGCCTTTGGCTTGCTAAAAGAGGAAGAGGAGTGAGGATTCACCTAACATAGAGAATTTAATTGCCAAGTGGGCACTCAGCTCAATTCCACTTCACCCTGCCAGCTCAGGGCACAGGGGAGCTGCCCGCAAACACCTTCCAAAGGCAGCTGGTCCATCCTCCTGCCCAGGACAGCGTTTTGCTGCAGCCCTGCAGCTGGTGCAGATGTTTTCCTCCAGCCAGATGTGGTCAGAGAAAGCAGATCTCAGCGTGCCCGGGGGTCTGCACGGGTGCTGCTCTCCTTTCTGTGCAGGCAGCTCGGGCAGGTCTCCTGCTGTAATGATAATATTTGCACCGTCTGAACTCGAGCTGATAAAACAATCCATGGCTTTAAGCGCTCCGGACTGCCAGCGAATATAGGAAATAGGTAGGGCTTATTTGCCTGAGCATTCAGCATTTGCTGCAGAGGTTTCACTCTTTCTCCACCCAAGACACCCAGGAAGAAAAACACTGATAGCAGAGATTTAATCGTTCCCATGCTTAAAGACAATATGCTTTTTAATGCCTAGCAGTACCACCTTGGGAGGCATTTTAATGCCAATTACAGCTTTCATTCGCAGCACTGCCCCGAGCCCCCCTTTTCCCATCACAACCCTGACGCAATGAGCCCATCAGCGCAGGGCCAGCCCTGAAATTCCCACTTCTCCAGCGACACCGGCCCCGATTGCGCTCCCAGACTCTCTTGTGATGTTAAGGGCGATAGATAAAAATAACTCGGGCCGCATTGTTCTGCAGTTTATCCAGCAAGAAGCCAGCAGCACAAAGGCGAGCAGCCCTGGGGCTGTGCGGAGCTGATGACCCTGTTCCTCCTGTCCTTGGGGGTGCCACGGGGGGCACTGCAAATCGCCAGGCTGCCACATCAAAAGGCTTTTCACAGCCCCAAGGGCAGCCCAGGCGCAGGGTGAAGGCTCCATTGTGCTGCCGGTGCCAGCAAAGCCGGTGACAAAGGCTGCGACATCCCCGGTGCTCCGCGCATCCAGCTCCGGAGCGATGAATGGAAAATCCCCCTCCCAAAAAACACATGGGTCTCAATACAGATGCAAAGCGAGCCTCATCCCGAGGCCATCAAAGCAAAGCAGACCGAAAGTCGGGGAGATAATGGGGCTTTTCAGGCACGTGAAAAGGGAATTTCCTCCTTGGCGTGCATCAGGAGACAAATCTCCCCTTGGCAAATCTCAAACTGAGCATTCCATTGGCATTTTGGTTGGAGATCCAAATGGTTTCCGTGGGTTTAGCGGGGTAAAAGGGACGGGCATGGAGAAAAGCAAGGCGTGGTTCTGCCAAAGAACCGCACACGAGTGTCCGGAGGGACAAGGGGACCAGCCAGGGACACCTGCGGGGTTCACCAGCGGGACAATCCGGCAGCAAAATTCCTTTTCAGAAACAAAATATGTTCAGCTAAAACAAACAGCGTTCAGAGTGAAAGGATGAGCTCGTTTATTTGCTTTGAAATTCTCCATTAACTACCGCACGCTAATTATCTCTCTTTCTGAGTTTGGGCTTTTATTTATTTTTTTTTTTTTCACACTGGAAAATTTTGTTCATCTTAAAGCCAAATAAATGCCAAAAAAACCCTGCCACCCACTACATTTATGATCAAAATAACCATTTCTTTTGATAAGTTCCTGCAGTTACAGTGGCCCAGAGAAAATATATTCAGTGAGGATCACTCACTGCTGAATACTTTCCTCACTTCTTCCCTCAAACCGGTGATGTCTTTTTTTCCCCCCTTGTATAAACAGGGTACTTTTTAAAGGATTAATTTGTACTACAAACTCCTGAAAACACGTTTTGATTTTATTTTGCTTTTTGTGGTTCCTAAAGCTCTAGTTTTGAAACACAGGCAGATAAAAGTGCTTTGAGGATTTTATTTCTGTGTCTCCAGATTGCTCACTAGAGAGCCAAAAGTCACTCCTCACCTCTCAATCAAGGCCCGAGCAAAATTTAGACCCTTGCAGAGATAATCAGACTTGTCATGTTACTCTAAAAGGCAGCAGGACCTGGGCCCACATTCCCCAAAATGCTGACATTACAGCTCCAGATCCTGCAGACCTTTGTGAAGGATTTAAACACAAATTTATCTGCAGAAGAAGAAAGTTTGACTCTATTTCTAAGCAAAGCAGAGTGGAATAAAGGTAAGATTTGCTGCACTAAGAAAGCACCAACCAAAAAGGTGTGAAACTGAGTTCTGTGGGCTGGGACAGATCCTCTGTTCTGCTCCAGTGTGGCTGGGCACATTTTGTCACCCCGTTGTCACTTCACACCTCTCATCCTGGTTTGCCCAGCTCCCCCATCTGCTCCCTGCTGACACACACAGGAGATCTCTGGCCAGGTTTGCTCCTGCCATTCATTTAAGACATCTAATTTGGGATCCTTGCCCAGTGCAGACTGCCTCACAAAGCCACCCTGAGCTTCCAAAAGAGCAGGGTTAGAGGGAAGCATTTGAGCCTGGATGGCTGAAACATCAGGAATTCCAGCACTGTTGGATCCCTGTTTCCATGGCTAAACCCTGCATTTTGACTTGGAGTCATGCCAGGAGAACAGGAGTTTGGGTTTTGGAAGTGCAGAGCAGCTCCCACGCCGCTGATGGGAGCATCCTGGGGTCCTGCAGCCCAGCTCAGCTGTGTCCCAGCTGCAGCAGCCTGTGCTGGGCAGGCAGAAATGGGGACAGGTCTGCTTCTCGAGGCACACCAAAGGAACAAGGATGAAATCAGCTGAGCTGAGGAAATCAACCATTAGTGACCCCAAGCACCAGAAACTTCCATCCTCTGCAGGTAAACTGAAACTAGAGACCCCAAATGGAGACACAGAGGCAGAAACAAGGGTTTGAAATCTGAGAAAATGCAAGGGCTGTCTCCCACCATCATGTGAACACCACAATTCTGTCACTAAGCACCTCAAATTTTCACAAGATTTTAACTTCACTTCCTGTGGATATCCTCTATAGGAATAATAAAACCAGGGCAGTCTTAAAATGTGTTTTTTTTTTCTGTTCCCCAGGGATCCCTTCAGCTCTGTCATGCCCCAACCATAATCCATTGCATGTGGCCTTTGGGAAAATTATTCTCAAAACATTAATAGGCTTCTGGAAACACAAAATGCAGTATCTGAACCTTGTTGGAAACGATGTAACTTTTCTAACTAATTTTTAATTAGTTGTTTTAATTAATTGTGGGCAGTGACCACCTTAAGCCAGCACTAGTGAAGTTCCTTCACAGGCCCTTTTGTTATTTTGATGACTAAATCACCAAAACCTTACTTTTGTTAGAACTAGCACTGACAAGCTTCAGTAAAGAAAGCCAGAGTGAGTTAAAGATTGAACATTTGAGATCTTAAATTTATGGTTCTTCAAAGACATTGGAGTAACCAGAAGATGCAGAGAGGATGAAGGCCTGGAAACTTGGAAGACTCCTCATCTGAGAAAAAGGTGATAAAAACATGAAAGAATGTGTAGCATGAACAGTGAGAAATCAATAACCAGCAGAGGATAAAATACTAATGAATTAAATAATTCTGTACCCTAGAACCAGTGAGCATTAATCTATTTGTTAAAAATCTATAAATGAGTGAAAAAGTTTTGTACCATCATCTGTGTGGAGGGCAAAACTTTGTCAGCCACACACCTCCCTCTTGGCCAAGAATAAAATAAAGCCCTGCTCTCTAACACCAAAAGAGAGTTTAGGGAGTTTTGTTATTCCAATGATTTTGGAGGATTTGGGAACAACCTCAGCCTGACATTCATCTGACCTGATATCTGATATCCAGCATGAAGGATGATGCTGGAGGCTCCTAACTAGAGAAGTAGCTGGACAAACCAAGAAGAGTTGTAAAAAGCCATCCCAACCACCCCAGTACTTCCCAAAGCCCAAAATGTGTCTTTCCCCCTTATTAGGCACCCATCTGTGTCCCCCAGCTCTAATTAAGCATCTGCTCTGCAAGAAGCTAACAAGTTCTTCTGCTGATAATCCTGACCAGCTTGGCAGCATTATTTCTATCACAGAGAGCCCCTGCCCCAACGAGTCTCCTCATTGTCACAGTAAGATGTAGCTATATCATTATTTTAGCAGACATATAAAATATAATCCAATTATATGGCGGATACGTGGAATTCCCAGCGATTGCAGAGCACGCTGCTTTATTCAGGAGGGGGGAAAAGATTTAAAGAGACAGGTTGTCGCTGGGCATCAAAGGATTTGGGGTGATATTTAGGATAACAGTTTATAGACATGGAGCAAATCCTATTATAATGCCACATGGCCATCAGGCTGTCACAGTGCGTGTCTGGGCAGAGATGCCAGCCAGGAGTGTCACCTCACAGGTGTGTCCCGTGTCCAGGACTGGCAGGTTTGTGTGCAGCACTGGGTCACCTCAGCCCTGTGCTGTCCCCGCTGCCAGCTGAGCCTGAAATGGGTGAATTTGGGTTTGCTCTGCAATCCCTCAAGGACAGGCTGTGGAAGAATGGAACCAGAGCAGTGAAAAAGGGCACTGACCCAGCTCAGGATCTGTGACCATGCACCAGAGCACAGCAACACACTGATGTCTCAGGTTGCTCCAGAGCTCTCTTTCCAAGGGGCTCAGTCACATTCTGTGGACAAGGAGCCTCTCCAGGACTTCACCCAGTTTTGGTTTGGGGCTGGCAGTCAAGGGAGAAATGAAGAGGAGAGCTGGGAGCTCAGAGGAGCACTCAGAGCACAGTTTGGGGCTTTTTTTGCACGACTCATGATCCACACAACTCCAAGGACTGTGAAAGCACAAAGGCTGATTCCTCACCCACCTGTGTGTCACACTTGCTGCTGGGGCACTGCAAAACTCTGTCCATCATCCAGCAGAGCTGAGCAGGACCCTCAGCCCACCCTGCTGCACCCGGGGTGCTGGGGGGAACATGAACCATCCCCACTACCCCCTTAGCCTCCAGTAAGCAACACAAAGCAAAGCCATCCCTACCTCCCTTTGCTGTTTTCTCTTTGTTTGCCCTTTCCCTTCTGCAGCACTCACAGGTTTCACGCTCTCCTGTTGACAGCTGTCCCACCTCTGCTCACCATCCAGCCCTCACACTTGTGTTTGGGGTCTCTGATCCTCCATGGCACCCCTGCCATGGTGTCACCCATGTCCCCAGCAAGGTGGTGCACACCGAGATGCCACCCCACTGTGGTGGGCAAGGATTAAAAGAATAATAAAAATTAATTTGCTGAACAGGAGATACTTTCCTTTGTGTGCAGTCCCTAGGGAGCTGGGAGGACTATTAGAAGGAGTACAAAAAAAGTCCTGGATAGTGTATAAAAGAAGAGAGATTCTTTAGAGTCTGAAATACTCAAAACAAAACCCCAGCCTTGCTGCTGCCAGCTTGGTAGGAGAGTGAGGGTGTCTGCGTTTTACAGGAGTGACAAGGGGTTTTTTCCTTTTCTTTTTCAAAATACATGTTAATCCAGCTGGTGCAGTGACAGTAACACCCACAGCATCCCTCCCTGGGGAAGTCCTGGCAGCATTTCCAGCCTCATCACTCAGTTCCTGTGAGGAGACCCATGAGAGCAGCTCACACCCACCCCGAGCTCCAGAGGATTTGGGGCCCTGCAGGGCCGTGCTGGGGTGAATGAGGTGCAGAGATGTGGCAGCAAGCAGCAGCTCCAGCAGCAGTGACAGGGACATCCCTGCAGCTGCCAGATGAGTGCAATAAAAGGCTCGTTAATGGGGATCGTTGGACCTCAATTTCAGAATGCTGGATGAAACCTCCTCAGTAAGTATCATTATTATGGCACTCTCAATCAAGTCAAGCAGCTTTATGACAAAATCAAAAGTTGTGATCCAAGCAGCAGAGCGATGGGGGAAGCAGCCTATTTATTTTGCTTTGGGTTCACAGCCAGGACCCAGCAGCTGCCAGGACACAAGAATGATGGTGACATCCCCCAGGCAGCTGGGGACAGCTTTAAATGTCATTACAGCCCTCTGCCCTCTCAACCCCAGACCTCTCCAGGCCCACAGAGGGATTATATAGATACCAATATGCTGGTGTGTGGCTCAAAAACGAGAGGGAAAAACCTTCTGGAGTCATTAAGGTTGGACTAGATCTCTAAAATCATCACTCCCAGTTGTTAACCCAGCAATGATAAGTCTGACACTGTCTCTAAGCACCACACCAACACGTTTTTGAAATCCCTGCAGGGATGGTGACCCCACCACTTGACTGGGCAGGCTGTGCCAGGGCCAGACCACCCTTTCTGGGAAGAAAATTTTGTACAAACCAATCTAAACCTCCCCCTGTAATTTCCTCTTGCCCTGTCCCTTTCTGTTGGAGAAGAGATCAGCCTCCTGCCAGGGAGTTGTGAAAGTGAGAAGAGATCCCCTGAAACTCTTCTCCAGGCTGAGCCCCCCAGCTCCTTCAGAGGCCAAACCAGCCTGACCCATCCAGGGATGTGAACAGCAACATCCCAGCCATGTGCTGTGATCTTCCAACAGAGCTGCATTTACTCCCCAAAACTTCTTCCAGACACCTTTTCCCATCAAAAACCTTTCACTGATTTGCACTCCCCTCTCCATAGCCTCCTGCCATTTCCTTGTTCCACATGTGGCAGTTTTGTTCCACTGAACTCCACAGAGTTCAGATGCCACCAGAGAGGGCTGGTGCATGCAGCAGGAATTCCCAATTCCTCATCCCAATCCTCATCCCAATTTCCTCATCCCAATCCCAATTCCCATCCCAATCCCCATCCCAATTCCTCATCCCAATTCCTTGTCCCAATCCAAATCCTCATCCCAGTCCCCATCCCAGTCCCAGCCTCTCATTCCTTGGCTGAAGATCTGATCTTTCTGCTTCTCCCTGGTGTGCAAGGCACCTCCAGCAGGAGGAGGAGCAGGATGCTGATCACCAGGCAGGTGCAGGGGGGATCAGCCAGGCTGGTGCCCTGCTGGGATGGCAAAATCCCCCTCCATCACCTCCATCACCTCCACCAACACCACGTGGCACACGAGCAGCCTGCATTTGGGAATGTCTCCCTCCTGATGTGCCTCCCAAGCCATGGGTTTGTCAGCTCCCTGCCAGCACGTCCCAGCTCTCATCTCCACTGGTGTGGGGCTGCAGAGCCACTGCTGGCTGGCAGGGAGGGAAGGAGATCAGAAGATCACGCTCTGAAGAATTAGGATCCTAATCTGCCCTAAGCTGCCCAGCACTGCCACAGACCCTCCTGAGGCTGCAGCTCCTCTCACCCCATGGCAAGGACCAGCAGAGCAGGGCAAGGCAGAGCCTTGCCACAAACAGAGGCTGGCACAGCAAAGATCGTGCCTCAATTAGATTTGTCCCTTCATTATGCAGTTTGTTGTCACCTGGGCTCATTAAAAGCCAGCTGCAGGTGGGAGGAGGCATCAGAGGGATTATCCAGAGCTGTGTGAGCAGATCTGATCTCTCTCAGCAAGCACAAGAGCCAAAGTCTCTTCCTGCTGCTGGGAAAAGCTGCTCAGTGAGGACACAGTGATCCTGCTGCCATGCAGCATCACCTGGGAGCAGCAGCAGCCACAGCCTCTTCCCAAATGTGCTTCTCTTCTCTTTTAATGGCATTTGTGGCACCCAGGAGATACCAGAGCAGAGCTCTGCGCTCTGGAAAATCCCAATGCACAGGCACACAAGGGAAAAGTGAGTCTGACCTTGAGCCTCTGGCTAAGCACCCTGAGGCTGCCCAGGGCATTCTGGTGGGGAATGGGGATGGTGCTGCCATGCTGACCCCAGGGAAACAGGGAAGCCTTGCAGGGAATCACTGGTGCCTCACTGGACACCCCTGCCCGATGGACACTGGCTCTGTGAGGGGTTTGTGCCTCCTCCAGGACACTTCACCCCAGCCAGACTCCAGCAGACACCATGTGCCCAATCCCTCCCTCAGCTGTCACTGCAGGAACTGGGCACTGGGCAGGAAAGGAACATCCCTAACCTGGGCCAGAGGAGGTGGCAAGGGCAGTTCTGTGTTCCTGCTGTGTGCTCCTCTCACAGGAGAGGCCAATTTGGACACTCAGAGCTTTAAAACTCTGTTATCTTTCCCTTCATTGCTTCTTCCACCCGGGAGCCATCTCCTGCTGTTGGAAAACATACCAGTTTAAAATCTTCTGTATAGCTTTAGTCAAGGGGTTTTGTTTGCTTTTGCCCCAGGAAAAGGAATTTTAAGTTTCTTTTCAGGGCACCCTTTCTCCAGGTAAGGCTGATGAACTCAACAGGAGTCCAAAAGATAAAGGGCCATCAGTGGCCATGAATGGAACATCAGCGGCCACCTGAACATCTACCCCAGACTCTGCCTCTAGCAGAGGTGGAGACCGATAAGAAAAATCAAAGAATGAAGATCTAATTAACATCAGAAGTGAAGAAATCCAGATCCAATAGGAGACCAAATACTGAGAACTACTTGGGACCAATGAACATTGATCCAATTAGCTTCTATGTTTCTATGAGTTTTAACTGTATAAAATATCTGGAAAATCTAGCAAAAGCCATGTGTGATGGAATGATTCTCTCTGCACCCCCGGGCTATGTGGATGAGATGATTTCTGAGGTACAACCTGGCCAGGTAACAAAGTAATGCCTTGACTCTATCATTAAAATGTTGTTGGGGTTTTTTTATTTTTCTCGCTGTTGTGGTGACACTGCCACTGCAGCCAGGCTGCTCAGAGGGACCTATCCAGCCCAGTGCAGCCTTTTCTCCTCCAGCCCTGGAGCTCAGCCCCATGCCACAGAGCACTCTGATCTCACACCCTCTCGGCGTTGGGATGCTGCTGCAGAGTGCCAATGGGAAAGGCAGGTTCCCAAAATACACTGAAATCAAAACCACACAGTCCCTGCTGTGCAGTGAAGAGGAAGGGAGTCAGTGAACAAATATTTGCCTGGCTGCCCTGCTTTCTAGCACAGACAGTCTGGAGAAGTAAAAGCCCAGCTTTCCAGTAAAACTCAGCCCACTGGTGCTGCCCACACTCACAATTGTGGCAGTTTGGTACCTTCCCAGTGTTTGGGCTCATTTTCTATTGGAGAAGCCAACAGAGCAAGGGGAAGGAGGTGGTTTCACAGCACACAAAGCCAAACTGCTGAGTAATAAATCAGCCAACGCCTCCCTTGCTGCTCCAGAACACTGGAAGTTGTGCCAGCTGCTTTTTCTCCCAGCACTGTTGGTTTTACACCCACTCCAGAGGTCCCAGAACTGTTGTCACCGTGTCTTGGGTCACACCTGGAGCACAGGGCAGAGGTGGCCCCGAGGTGGTGGTCACACATTGAACACACATTGTCATTTCTCCAGCAGCAGGGCTGATGAATCCTGATCTCCTCTGTGTCATGTCTCAATGCTTGGCATTTTACCTGAGGCATTTTGTGGGTTCAGCCCCTTAAAGAATCCAGAAAGGAGACAGATGTGAATGCCCTGACCTTGGGGAAACTTGTGAGAGCATCCTGTTCCATTGATCAGTCACTGCACTTAGAGAAGCCTTGGCCAGGAGTGATGCTCTGGTGCCCAATATTCCACGATGTGGCTGTGTTTTCTGCCTGGCTTTGAGATCTCTTACCTGAGGTGGGTGCTCTGATGTTTCAGCTGCCAGAATCCACTCTGCTCAGTGGGGTTTTTCACTGTTCAGGTCTCTTTGCTTTACCTGCTCTGCAGCCTTTATGAAATGTGTAGTTAAAATCACTGAGATCTGACTCTCTCAATCACATCCCAGTGGAGCAAAGCCCTGAGCTGAGCAGGGAATTGGGAATGCTTGACAGCCACTCTCAGCTGAGCACAAGGAGTGCAATCACCTAAGCCAGGCTTCTTTAGGAGCCAGTCTAAAAATAACACAGAAAAGCTGCAGAAATAGGAGCTCTAGTATTTTTTAGGGTGAAACAAGTGTAAAATCCTGATGTGAATCCCTGCTCCTGCTCTGCTGACATTCCCCACCAGCCCTCACCTCTCCCAGCCATGACCACTCTGCTTTGCCAGCTGCTGGCACCAGCCAAGGAAATTCCAATATCTGTGGCAAACTCCAGCTCAAGGAACAGCTTGTTTTCCACTGCCCAGAGCCTGCAGCTTTAAATATGGCCCAAGGTTGAAAAGAGAGCCCTTGTTTTTCATGGAAAGCCTCGTCCATCTTAACAAATTCCACTGCATCCAGGCTGTGTCACAGCGTGGTGCTTCCTATGACTTGCCCAGGTGCAAAATAAAAATGAGAAAAGGAGCATTGTAAGAGGAAGGCAGCATCACTGGGTTTTTCCTTCACTTCTTCATGTCCTAGGCAGGGAGGTGGAAATATTCCAGACACACACATCCTGAGCTGTGCTCCGGCACCCCTGGCACTCAGGAGATGGCACAGGGACGCTGCAGGGACACTGCAGGGACACTGCTGGGACACTGCTGGGACACTGCTGGGACACTGCAGGGACACTGCAGGGACACTGCTGGTGGGACACTGCAGCCCCAGCCAGGGCTGCTGGGCTGCCCAGGGCCTCTCCTGGCAGCAGCACAGCCCGCCCAGCACAGAGATGCTAATTGGGTATAAGAGAAGCGGGGAGGGAGAGAAGTGAAGAAAGGAAGGGGTGGGGGGACAGCACTGAAGCCCCAAATGAATGGGAAAACAGCAGAATCCCGGGCAGGCAGGATGAAACCAGCTCAGTACAACACTGTCCGGTTCAACTTGCAGCCCTGTATTATTCCCAGCTCGCATTAAGTAGCTCTGTAGTGTTAGTGCTGTTCTCGAAAGATAACTTCACCCTTGACCCCTTAAGCTCCCAGACACTCCTAAAAGCACCAGCATGTTATTACGAACAGAAGAGCAGTGTTAATGCTGAAATGCTCTATCCCCTTCTCCTCCCTCCTTGTCACCGCTGGATTTTGAAGAACAACGTTATTAAAAAAAAAAGAAAATATATGCTGGGGATGCTCCATCCCCTTCCAGCAGCAATCCCTGAGTGTGGAGAGACCCCTTTGGGTTTGCACAGCGAGGGCTGAGCTTTTCCCCAGCCTCCTCTGGTGTCGTTCCTGGATATTTCCTGCCCTCTCCTCCTCCAAGGTTTCTGCTGTTCCCTCCCCAGGGATGCTGGTGTGTCCCTCGCCACAGAAAGCCAGGTCACCTTCACACACTCGAAAATATCCCAAAAATGCCTGAAACTCAAAGTGCTCTGGAGCTGCTGAGGCACAGCTGGGATGAGGGGCTGGGCTGGCATGGGCTCCATCCCAAACGCCAGGAGAAACCTCTCCTCTCCCTTCCCATCCTGTCTCCTTCATCATCATCAGCTGCCCCAACTCTTCCTCCCAGCTCTGCTGTTTCATGTTTGTGTTGCCTTCCTCAGACTGTAAAGTCTTTAGGGGCAGGAACAGGCTGTAATCTGTGTTTGTCAAGTGCCATGTAAACGCCTGGCTAAATGTGTTTGTTTTCAACCGCTTATTTGTTTTCCGAAGGGGTAGTTCCAGGAAAGTACACAGCGGAATAAGTAATTGGTGCAGAGCTGGGAGAGGATGGGAGAAGCGCTGTGTCCCTGTGGAGAGAGGCAGATGGCACCAGTGAGGGTTTCCTCCTCCTTTCTTTCGCGGATTTCACAGCCAGGGAGGGCTGGGGACAGCTCCAAAGACACCGCAGATGTGTCACAGAGCCTTGGACATGAGCTGAGGTGCCAGGCAAGCTCACCACGGTGTGCCCTGTGCCAGCCTCTCCCCCAGCTTTGCTCCTGCACGCTCCTGTCTCTGCTCTGCTCCCAATCCATATTTTGGCAAATATTTTACAGTGTTCTCCTTGACAGCCACAGCCGTGTCCTTCCCCATGCTGGCTCCAGCCCCTCCTGCCTGCCTTGTACAACTAATGAAACTGTAATCGCTTCCACCGCAGCATCTGCAGCGCTTTGAGGGTGGAACTGAGAGCAGGCCATCAGGAAACATCCTGATTAAAAAGTACTTTGGGGAGGGGGCACTTTGCCTGAGGGTGACAACGTCTCTTACACTTGAAATGAAATATATCCGTGTTGAAGAGTGGGAAAGAAAAGAGAAAAACTTTGGCCCCTGCGGAGGTTCAGAAGCCCTTAGGCTGTTGGCCACTGGATTCATGCGCATTGTGCTTTAGTGCTTTAAAAAGTGCCTAAAAAAGCAAGATATTGCTAGCCGGTGGACTGTAAAATATCCTATCACCAGCCAGCCATACACAGCGAGGATGTCATGCCATGGGGTTAGCAGCAGTATCATAGGCAAGGTAAAGATGCTTCATTGCATATATTAAAGGCAGCCCGAGCCCTAAATGCACCCTAAAGAAGATGGATCTCCTCGGGAAGCTGAGATCTATTCATCACAATCTGATTCCTAAGTGTCAATTAATCTTACAGCTTGTGTGTTGTTCCCCAGCCCTGACACATCTCTCACTGTCTCTGACTTGGAAGAGTAATGGGGGACAGTGTTTGAGTATATAAAAGATAATTAATAGAAAACATCCTCCCTTTAAAAAACAACCACCAATCCAACCTTTTAGTATAATACGTCTCTCCAGCAGCATCCATTTCCACAGATGCAACTGGCAGCCTCAGTCATTTGGGGAATGTTAATTGCTCCGCAAGGAACTAAGTGTTTTAAAAGGGTGAGAAGGACCTTGCTCAAGTATGCGGCTAACACAAAAGAAATGGTGATTTTATTTTTTTTTTTTAACTCTCATTGTTCCCCTCTCAGCACCGAGCCCTGGCTCTCGCTCTGACATTACAGAAAAGCCACAGAGCCCCTGGCGCGGTGAGATGTAATGCAATGAGATAATGTTATTTCACTCCGAACAGAACTCGGAGGGAAATACAGCATGTGCATGGAGCCTGTTGCTCGCAGGGATCCATCCCGGGACACCCATCCAGCAGCAGGGCCAGAGGATGGAGCTGGGTTTGGGCAATGCTGGGAGGGGAGCCCCAGGGCAAGACTGGAGCATGGCAGGAAAAAGCCCGGGAATGGGGGGAAAAATATTAATTTCCTGTGTTAGATAGTGGAGACGCTCCCCAGGGGGAAGGGGTTTAGTGAAAGGTATTTCCTGGTGAACAGCGAGGACCGGGTGGAGCTGGGGTGACTGGGATTCCTGCATGGAGTTCTCAAAAGCATCCCAACGTGGAGTTGGACAGGATTCCTCCTGCTCCGGGAAAAACTGCTGGGAAAGCCAGAGAGGAGGTACCTGGATGGGTCAGAGCTCGAATGTGGATGTGGCTTTGCAAGAACAGATTTCCTGGGAAGACGGGTGGAGGAGCTGCCTTGCCACTCAGGGCATTAACAATGAGAACAAATGTCTCTGCTCTGCCCCCATGGAATTGCAAAATACCCAAGTTTGGCAGCTCAGCCCAGGATGGATTCTGTCCCTTTCTCCCCAAACAGATCTGGAATATTGTGGCTGCCTCAGAGCTGGGCCAGGAGCATGGTCCTGGTGCTGGAGGCTGCAGGGATGGAGCTCCAGCTCTCGGCTGTGTCCTGACATCTGGAATTCTTCAAATACCAAATCTAGTGAAAATCTCGGCAGACAGCCCTGGCAGCTGTGGGACAGGGAGGATGGGGTTAGCAGAAAAGAGCAGCTTGTTTAGTCCCTTTTACAAAGGACTGCAATTCCTGCTTGGAGGGGGTCAGTGGTAGGAACAAGTTCCTAAGTTCGTTCAGTTTTTATGCTAATTGTCAATGTGAAATTCCAAGCCTGACCCTCTTCTGATTTCTAATTAATGTTATTTGTTAAATTATTGGCCTCATTCTGTTTCAGTGCCCAATTGTCTCTCCAGTTTGTCCTTTCTCTTTCGTCGAGCAACACCTCTGCTGCTCCCCTGAAATGGGGTCTGCAAATAAAAGGGTGCAAAGGACACTATTCGGAGTTAAAAACCCCTTAAAACTACAAATCGAAATGATATCTGGAACTGAGAGTAGTGTTCTCAGGTTGGGAAAAGAGTTCAGAACATGACTGCTCATCCCAAGCTGCTTTCATTCCATCGCCATGACCTCAATAGCATCTTACCAACACCAGACCTCTGGACTAAAACCACATATATTTTCATGGATTTTGTGTAAATGGAAGGGTCCGTTTTGTCTGAGGACATTGCCGCAGTCCTTCTTCCTTGGATCTGCTTCGAAAGGGAGCAGTGGTGGTGTGTGGAGCCCTCGAGTTTGCCCCAAAGCTGACTTTAATACAGGCCTTTAAAAGAAGCTCTGGTCTCCTGGCCCATTTATATTTCAGTCAGTGAGAGCTCCTTGGAGTTTGTCCTTCCTGCCTTGTCTCCTGGCACAATGAAACCTTAGCACACATTGAAGGCTTAAAACCACCTGAAACACACCCAAGAGGCCCATGGAAATACACTTTTCTGGGAATGTCCATCGAGTCTTCTGGGATCCTTTGACCTCTCTTGGCTCTGGCTGATTTTGCTGAGTGTTCCTGGGGTGCTGGTTCCCAAAATTCCACTGGGGGTTATGGGAATGACACACATGATCTGGGAGAGACCAGAGCTCTGCATCCTCAGAGCCTGCCAGGACACCCTCACAACACAAAATTTGAGATTTTAAAATCAAAATTGAAAATATTTCTTTTTTCTTACTTTAAAACTTTTTAGCTGAGAGTAATTTTTTTTTATATCAACAGTTTTGACTCTAAAATCTTCTGCTTGCTTCACCTTGTTTTTAAAAAGCTGGTTCTCAAGTTCTTTTCTACAATTTTTGGGTATGGACTAATAAACAAACCAGGCTCTCCCACTTTTATTTCCTGTGAACAGCTTTCCAGACAGCAAAGCAAAGGAGAGCAAGTGAAGCACCGCATTACTGGGACAGCAGAGAGAAGGGCTCCTTTCCTATCCTCACAGGAAAAAACGTGTCCAGGGACAATCTTGCAGAGTAAACCACCACAACAGCCTGCCACGAGCAGCAGATCCAACTCCCCGCTCTCCAAGGATGGGAGATACAGTTGTAAGTTCGGAAGCAAATGCAGGAGCTGTCAGACCCCGTCAGGTTTCATCAGCCTGAATAAACAGGCTGTGAATCTCGTAATTACAGGTTCCCCCTTAGGATTTTGGCACATATTCTCCTAACCCAACCCTGGAAAATGCAGAAGGTATAGAAATGAAACCTAATAAAGCCTAAATATGATATCCTGTTTTCTGAGGCTCAGCAAAGGTTTGATTTACATTTCTAGCAAAGGTTCTTGCATCTGGAGCAATGGCTTGTATATTGTATTTGTCTAAGATTATAGGTACTTCATGGCATTTACTGGATCCTGTAAATATTCTGTAAAGCACTATCGACAGAACAATTATGGGAGAGGAATAACAGTTTTGAATCAACTCCTCTTGGAAGAAAAAAAATGGATTTTGCCCTTTGCTGCTGGAAATGATCTGCAACTCAGTAATGTTTAACAGCACATATGAGAAGAGTACTGTCAAATTTAAACCACCCTGGCTGGTTTTTCCAAAACCTGGCCTTCCAGTTATGTTCCTGGGAAAGAGAAAAAGGGCTGGGAGACTCCAGGTTGTGGAGCATGTTGGAAGAATGGCTGTCCTGCCAATGAGAGCAGCAAACCTCACCCTTCTTGTTCTCAACCAAATCTGCACGCTGACACCACAGATAAGACCTCTGGCTACACCCCTAAAATGATTTCAGTGTTCACCTTCACTTGTGGCATTTCCCTGTTGGTTTTCCAACAGGAGCAGCAGGGACAGAGCTGTAGGGCAGCGATGGAGCTGTGGGGCACTGGGGAGCTCGGTGTGAGTCGGTGCCAAGCAGCAAGCCCAGCTGTGCCCCAGCTCCTGTTTCCTCCTGGAAGGACCATTCCTCTCCCTGGCGTGCCCTGGGAGCCCAGGGGAGAGGCAGAGTCCCCGTGTGCCGTGCCACTGGCTGGGTGGTGCTGCTGGAGGGATGATGCTCACTCACATCTCACTCACATCTCACTCACATCTCACTCACATCTCACTCACATCCTATTTTTAGCACAGCCTGCAGCAGGTTCGTGAGCACAGCAGCTGTGGGAACAATGCCACGGCAGAGGGGACGGTAAAACCCCACACTCAACACTGAGGGAAACAGCAGCTCACAGGGGAAAAAAACCACCTTCCTGCCTGTGGGAAGCCTCCCCAAACCTCTGCAGGGAAGCACAAAGAAGGGTGTGAGAACTCACAGAGGTTTTGGTGCTTACCCATCCCCAGCTTCTCTGCAAAGCAGCTCCAAGTCCTGCTGTCCATGTCCCTGGGGGCTGGCTGAGGCTCTGAGGACCTGCCTGGGGTCAGAGGAGTGCAGGGAACAGAGAGCTGGGCACACCCCTGGACAACCCCAGAAGGAGGGGTGAGCACTGTCAGCTCAGGAATCCCTGGAGCAGCTCTGTGTCTATGCAGACAGAGATCCAGCACCTGGCCCTGGAGCTGCCAGCACGCCCTGGCTGCCAGCCTGACCCCAAACCTGTGCTATGCGGGGACTAAGGTGTCTCCATGCCCATGTGCCAGCCCTGCAGGCAGCAGGAACCTCTGCCCTGTGTCATTTCTCAGACCCAGAGGGGCTTGGATGGTGCTTGGAGGATGGGATTGTCACCTTCCCTTGCCATGTCTTCCTCACTCTGTGAAATACCTGGATTTCAGTGCTTTCCCATCCCACAAAATGTGAAAATCTGAGCTCCAGTGCTCCTGCAGAGGAGGTGGGAGGCTGCTTGAGGAGCCCTTTGAGAGCAAAGCCAGTCTCATGTTCAGTCCATGCAGAATGAAGATGGCTCTGGGCACCTGGGGCTGCCTGGCCCTTCCCTGCAGCACTGGACCCTGCTCTGCAGGCAGGATGAGCAGAAGACACACAGCACAGCCACCTCTGTTTGCAGCCCAGTGACCCTGGGAATGTCTCCTGCCTCCCCTGGGCACTGTGCAGGTCCCAACAGCCCCTCAGAGATGCCCAGGCACTGGAGCTGTGCAGAGCCTCTGCCCTGTGCTGGGCAGGGACCCCACCACCCCAGGGGTCTCTGCCCCCACCCTGGCTCTTGCCCCAGCTGATCTGAGGCATTCAACCCTCCTGATGTTTCCTCTCTGGGGCAAGCAGCAGAGATGCTTGTAAAGGAATCCAAATGGAATCACAGAGTACAGGAGGAAAATCTGGAGTGCAAACCCCCTGGAAATGGTCACATACATGTCAGTAGGGTTGGCCCTGCCATGACCATGAGGGTGGAACCCCCATGGGTGGCTTTTGGGGCCAGAAATGTACCCTCTGAAAACCTTTCCCACCATCAGAGCCACATGCATGGGGACCCCCAGCAGCTGCAGCTCTGCAGCCCCAGTGGGGACACTGCACCCAGGAGAGGACATCTGTCCATGGCCTGGAGCTGGAGAGGAAATGCTTCACCATCACTCCCAGCCAAACAGAATCCCAAGTGAACCTTTCGAACAATCTGAAGTTGAGAAACGTTCCTTTGTTTTACAGGGTTGTATTTTGAATTTCTCCATCTTCCCCGTTTGTCTCCAGGCTCCCTGGTTTCAGGCCAGGTCTGTCCAGTTTTCCAAGGCACACACAGATTGAGCTGTGAGTCTGAGCCAAGGGAGAGCTAATGAATCATTTTCTGCCTGGATGTGCAGTGTGAAGGGTGAGCAGTGACGTGGCTGCTCCCAGCCTGCTGTCCCTCACCCAGCAGCCCCACCAGGAGCAGTCAGTCCAGTGGCATCCTGTGGACCTGTGTCCAGATGTGGCAGGGCCAGCTCTAGCAGGGACATTTTTGAGGGACCACAGCAAAAGCAGCAGCAGCTGTGGGGTGTCCTGCAGAGCTGTGCTCAGCTCTGTCCTTCTCCAGCACCAAAGGAACACTTTTCCTTCAGCACCAGCAGCAGGGATGCTGATCCCACTCCAGCTGAGTGGTGAGTGCAGTGACACCAGGGGCTGGCCACATAAACTCTCACAAAGACCTGGGGCAAGCAGAACACTCTGGGTCACTCTCCTGACCTCACACACAGGCTTGAAACACCCCAGTCTGTGTCCCCCCAGTGCAGAAGGGGTCAGAGAGTGGGGAACACATCCTGGACTGAGCTCCTGTGGGGCTGCCATGTGTGGGCTGAGCAGAGAACACGGGGCTGTTTCCTCTCCTGCTCCCTTCCAGGCAGCAGCCAGGATGGTTAGAGCAGCTGGAGGACAGAGAGGAAACACCACTGTGAAAATCCCCCCCAAATGCCCCAAGGATTATTTAATTATCGTGTTCACTATGGGTTCTTGCTGTCTGGAGGTCTCCCCTCTGACACAGGGGATCCCCAAGATGTGAGGATGCCCCTGAGGAGCTGAGCAGGGCTGTGTCCAACCCCTGCGCAGTTAGGGTTCATCCTCCCTGAGAGGTACCCATGGAGAGCAGGCTCCAGCTCTGCTCATCCCTCCCAGGATATCAAACCCACATGAGTCACAGCCACACAGAAAGCACCAAGATTTTACCACCTAATCCCATTTACTTCTCACCTTTTGTTCTGCCCTTCTCACTCAGCAGGAAATCCTGTGTATCCTGTGAGTAGTTTGGGCAATCAGTGATGCTGGGAGCAGGGAGATATGAGCACCTGGTAAGTTTTATGACATTTAAACCAATGTAAATAGCAAACACCTCCTCACCAGTGAGGGATTAACACCAGACTCCTCTGCTTTAATGACAAATATTTTGACTTAATGAGAACAAACTAATGCCCTTTTCTGAGTTAGCACTTCTATATTAGGGACACAATGCCTGCATCTGGAAGTGGCCAGAGGATAAAGTTTAGAGACGTGAATCTGTCTGCCTGTTCCTCTCATTAATTCAATTTAAATGGATGAAAAAAAGAACCTCCAATAGTTTAGACCACAACAGAGATGCACGTTAATGTAAAAACCCTAGAGTGCCATTAGATTTTTAGATTTGAGGTTGTACTGGGCCAGGGTTTGGACTCAATGCATATTCTACAATTCTAGGAAAATCCACTTGTGAGATACAGTAGATTCTTAAGTGTTTGCAGCCTGGATATTTTCCACTGAGGTATTTTGTAGCTGAAGCAGAAGCAGTGAGCCTGGCAGAGGAGTTAAAGAATGGCATCCTTGGGGTAAGGACTGGGTCAGGGTAGGTGAGCCCAGACCATGCAACAGCCTCTCTGGATTATAGGTCCATTTATTCGTTTACTGCACTCAGAATTGGGCAGAAGTACCTGAAGATGAGCAATAACTGAGCTCATCTCCCACTGCATTCCACTGAGCTCTGGCACAAAGCTGCTCAAGGAAAAGGCTCTGCTCTACTGCACCAAGGGCAGGAGAGGGATGTTTTAGCAGTAAAAACAATTTAAGTAGGAGGATTTTTTTTTTTTTTTTTAGAAAAATAGAGGAGAAGTGAAAATTCAGTGTCTTGTGTCTTGCTGGTGATGTTTCAGAGTGAGGGTAAAACCAGGGGAAAGCACCCACGGAAGGAGAACTCAGCCTTTCCTGGGAAGCCCCACAAAACACAGCACTGAAGTGGAAACACAGCCAAGACATTAAATAGTCACTGAATTCCCAGCTTATCAGGCTTCCAGCATCTCCCCTTTCAAACAGATTAGAAAATCCTATCACATCAATTTCAGCTCTGTCAGACCTTTGTCCCCTCTCTGGCACAGGTTTCTCACAGCGTTTGGGGTATCAGCACCAGCACAATTTCCACTGGAGCCCCCCACGTCAAAACCAGCACGGGCTGCTGTGTCCTGGGATATTTATGCAAACCAGGAGGCATGGCAGGATTTCACAGCAGGAGGACAAATCCATTTTGTAAAAGGTATTTATATAGTTCAATAGGTGTGTGCAGTGCTTTAGAGGTATAAAACATGAGATCCTTGCCCTGAGGGGCTTATAATCTAATAACATATACTAGGTAAATTAAAACATACATCACGATGGCGATGAATGCCCAGCCCAGCCGAGACGGGAGGGCATTTCAGCCATATGACAAGGCAGAACTCAATTTTCATTTTAGATTTGTAGTTTGCCTTTAAACAGCCGGCGTTCCCTAACCCCCAAGCGAGGGAGAAATTTATCAGCATTACATCTGGGGGGAGGGAGTGCTCCAACACAGGATCATTTATTAATTGTTATTTATTATCTGTTAAACAAGGACAGTGTGTGCAGCAATAGCATTCTTTTTTCTGGATTAATTGTTGCCGTGTAATTCCTAGGTTTTATATTTTTAGCAGCCCTGTTCGAGCCTAACCCGCTGAAAAGGGGGGAAAATGGAACAGGCACTCACACAATTAATGTAATGAGAGTAATTAATTTGAAAATAATACCCAGGGGGTGGGAGGGTTAAGGCTTTCTTTTTAAAGAAATAAAAGTCAAACCAAAGCTCCCTCGGTGCTACACTGACTGCACTCGTTATGTTCGCATTTGAATACTCATTCGAGCACATTTCTCATGCTGTTATTTCACCACTTCCTCAGCCTTGCATAATAGATGCAGTCATTGCCACTAAAGAGCCGCGTTTACCCGCAGAGGTGAGGAAGGAGAGCAGAGAGCAGGCAGGGGGCAGAAATAAAACTCTGCACACCGGCTCTCTCCTTGGGGCTCCTCACTCCCTGCTAAGCAAAAATAAATACAAGCAGGAGCAAAGCACCAAAACTGCAAGCAATCCGTGTCTGGAGTCCCTGTTCTCCAGGGTGGTGGAGCTTGGCACTCTCCATCCCTCCTCTTCCTCCTGCACATCACCCCAGCAGCTCTGCAGCTGCCAGGACCTGCCCAGCTCACTCAGGGATGTGTTTGGTTCCATTTTATGGGGACACTTCTTGCTCTAAAGTCAGGGAAACACAACCCAGAGGTAACCATGGACAATGCTGCTCCACAGCACAGGGATCAGCCTACAGGAGGTTGTCTCATGATGGTGAAAACATGGAGAAAATCTCCCAGAGAACTTTCCTGCTCCCTCCAGAGGCACAGTGTCTCACTGGGATGCTGTGTCCATCCTAAAGAACCTTAGAGAGGCTTTTATTTTATTTTATTTTATTTTATTTTATTTTATTTTATTTTATTTTATTTTATTTTATTTTATTTTATTTATTTTTATCCAAAAGCCACAGAGCCTCACTGGGATGCTGTGTCCATCCTAAAGAACATCAGAGAAACTTTTATTTCCTGTGCATCTGCAACAGGTAGCACCCAGATAGGCAGGACAGACTGGAAACACAGATTGGGTGGCAGTGACAAGGAATTACGTGATGCTGGTGGCACCATCTCTGGCTGCCTCTCAGCACTCACCACAAACCCCAGGTTAGCTCTGAGGTGCTGCCTTCAGACAGAACCTCCCAAATGAATCCTCAGCTCACTGCTGGAACAGCAAAGAACCCTACAGAAATTTGTAGTTTTGTGTTGCTGCACATTTGCAAAAAGGAATTTGGGGCTGAAACCCTTCACTTGGCATTTCTGACATTTCAGAAACAAAGAGGGGCAGGTCTGGTGCTCGTCTGTGAGGCTGCATTTCTGTGCCCTCCACAAGGTACCTCGAATAGAGAAGGACAAAACTAGACAAGACAAAGAGTAACTCCCCAGGGACCAGAAATTCAAACTTTTCAGAAGTCATCTAAACCTCCAATTAATTCAAGGTTTTCTTGAAACTCAAAATTTGGCAAAGATGCAGTTCTTGGTCCCAATTGTGACAAAGCAGTCTCACCCAAACCAGACCTGATTTTAACTAATATTTGGAATCATTATTTAAGCACTGAGTTATGTTATATAATAAAGCAAAAGTCCCTGAAGGCTTTGCTGGATGTGAGCACTTCCACAGCAAAAGAAACACATTTTCATGGAATCTGCAGTAATCACATTGGTCACACAGGCTTGGTAGAATTTCTGTCTTCATTTGGAGCAGCTTGTGGAGGACAATCCAGGGGGGCTGTGAACCTGGAAGTGTCTCCAAGGAGCTCTGGTTTGTATCTCCTTTGGTTTGTAGCTTGATAAGGATTATGGTAGCATAGAACATGTTCCAAAATGGAAATTTCAGCTTTCTTGCCACCTCCACCAGGGATTTCATGTGGGGTTTCCAACAAGCTGCTGGATCACATTGTATCTGATTTCTCAGTTACTAGAATATTGACATTTCTCTGAATTAGAGGGGAAGGGAATAAATAGAGCAGGATGTGGAATAAAAGTTTCCAAACACAAGAAGAAGGAACACCTCAGGACTTTATGAAGTCAGCAGTGAACTCCAACTCCCACATGCCTCAGGAGCCTATGGGTGGGGAGATGCAGAACCACAGTGGTTTGGTGTTTGCTTTTTATTAACTCAATTCCACAGGGAACTGCAAGAGCTGCCACAGCCCCTGTCCTCGTCATTGCATCAGGAGGGGGCAAAGGGCAACTGTCTGGCTTTCAATAAAACCTCTTCAAGTGAAGTTAAAATCACAAATAGCAGAGGGAGGGAAGGAGGAACAAGCAGCTGAGGAGGCTGCTCATGGCCCTCGGTCCCTGCCCTAGTGGGACACACACTGCAGGGGGAACCTGGACCCTTTCTAGCTCCATTTGGGGGGCCAGAAACCTCGGGGACACCTCTGTGCCCTTCTCCATGGCTGGGGTCAGCCCGGGGGCACTGGCAGGACCCCTCATCCCGATGTTCTGCAGGGCCAAAGGTGGAGCAGGCAAAGGATGCTGAGCCCAGCGAGGATCCCCAGCGGGGTGGGGACACACCATTTTTCATGGGGAGGTGAAGCAGGGCCGTTCCACCATCCCTTTCTTTAGCAGCTCCGTGCTGCGTTTTGTTCGGGGGTTTAACTCTTTTTTTTTTTTTTGCTTTTTTGCTTTTTTTTCCCTCCGGTGTTCGTTAGCAGAAGTGACATTTCTGCGGACGGGCAGGCGATGACGGCAGCTAATGGCTCCCGGGCCCTCTCTCCGGTTTCCTTAGCAACTGCGGGAAGGGAAAACAGAACCTGTCAGATGGAAAATGTCAATTATAGCGGATGCGGAGGGGAGAGATGCTGCGAGCAGAGGAGGCGGCGGCGGCGGGGGGAGCGGCGCTGGGCGGGGAGGGGGTGCCCGGCAGCGCCCGGCCGGCAGCGGGAGCGACAATACCGGGACA
>VRYO01002184.1:3755788-3771737 GCA_009812075.1 Sialia sialis | reverse complement strand
ACATCTTGTACTGTAACCCAAGACGGAGAAAACCCTCCCAGCTGCACACAGACCAGATAACACAGTGTTTCCAAAAGACACAAATGCAGTCCCCAAAGCACAGTGAGTGCCCTGGCTCTGTGGGATGCTGCCCATCCCTGTGCCAAAGGCAGGGCAGTTGTTTGGAGAGGGGTGAGAGCCCCTGTGCCCACACAGCACCACATCACACAACTCCACATGAGCAGCGACAACTGCTCAGGGAACGTGGAGGATGTGCAGGGAAACCTGGAGCCCTTGGGGTGCTCTGTGCTGCTGTGTGGTGACACACACACTGTGTGAGCCTGCCCGGCTCTCCACGAGGATTTGTCTCCATCCTCCCCACAAACCCAGAGTTAACTGCTGAGAGTGCTCCCTGCCATCTTTTGTGAGCCGGGAACCAGGAACACTGCATAAATCATTATTCTTGCTAATTACCAGGAAACATCAAACAAGACAAGCATTTTACTCCTCATCACTGAATTTTGTTATGCTAATTAGAGTTGTATAAGCTGTTGCTATTAAACCTGGAGAGTCAGAAAAACATTTGCATTAATACCCACAAAGCTGCATCAAAACCTAGTTATTAGTATTTCAATGAGTTTCAGGTTACAGGGAAGCTGCTGCCATTTCAGGGGCTGGCTTGTTGTTTTTAAATCCTGCTGTGAGAGAAAATATAAATAAATGCAGGGTGAGGCCTCATGCAGACAATACTCCTTTTATATGAGGAATTAAAAAAATAAGGCAACTTTGATCAGGAGGAGAGATAGAAGTGAGGGGGAGAGTGAAGGAGAGCAGTACAGAGATTTTGGGGCTGCTCAGCCAGGCCCTGCACCGGCTGTGGATGCCAAGCTGGGAAGTGCTTTTTGGATTTCTGAGTTGCTGCTGCTCCCAGGCACTCTGCTTGATCTGGGTGGTTTGGGTTTGATCCTTGGGAAGGCAGCTGGGATGAGGAGCTGGCTCCTGCCTGCCTCCATGAAAATCAGCTGAGTTTACCCTCACCTACACCTTGTGCATCCCACTGACAGCAGGAGGATGGGGGACAGGATTTCAAAATGCACACACAGTGCCACACTAAACCTTGTGAGGAACCAACTCTGTAACAGGAATTGGCAATTCCTTCTTTTTAGTGCCAATCACAGCTGCCGAGTGTTTCATCTGAAGATCTCACAGCGCTTCAGAAAGGCAAATTATTCCCCCATGTGCCCCTTTAATACAACAATTATCACCATTTGATGCATCAAATACATCTGAAAAAAATTAGGGGAGTCCAAACAAGTGGCCTGTGAGCAAGGGAAGGGTGTTTTAACCCTTGAGACCCAAGTGCTGGAGTTTCATTTTGGTGAGCTGCTCACAAAGGCACACTCACGTTGATGATTTCCATCATGTAGAGGTGCTCATATTGAGCTCACCTTGTCCTGCACTGGGAGGCTGTGACAGATTCATACACAACAGAGGGGTTTTGTGGGGGAAGGAGCTGGGGTGGAATTCAGGCTGGGGGCATCCTCATCCCAGAAAATGCCATGGTTGTTGGAGCTGGGGGAGAGGCTCTGTCCTCCTCTGCAGACACTCAGAGGGGCTCCTTCCATTTGCAGGTTCCCCAGCCCCTTGGCTCAAACCACACCACTCCCTTTGCCTGGCATTTATCCCTCAGTAAGGAGCAGACCCTACTGACAGCTGGGTACAGATTAAAGAACACATCTGAGCTGTCTCTGTGACCCAAGTGCTGTTCTATTGACAAAAAGGACAAGTAATCTGTTTTTAGAGTCCATTTGTCAGATTGCTGGAGAGGTAGAACCATTCACTCTCTCACTATATATTTCTATCAAAGAAATAAAAAAAAAAATTAAGGAAAGAAAAGTCTGTGTTGCCTTTTCCCTTGCTGTGGGAAGCTGAGGTGAATTGAGCAGAGCTGTGCCTCACTGATGATGAATTGTGGTGGCAGAGCCCATGCTCCATCATTTTGCTGATGTGGAGGAAGGTGGATGCACAGCACAGGCCATCCAACACCTCCCTGTGCTGGCCCTGAGCTGTGGCATGCTCCTGCTGGGGCTCCCATCACAGATCCCAGCACTGACCCCAGCACTGACCCCATCAGTGACCCCAGCACAGACCCTGTAACAGATCCCGTCACAGATCCCATCAGTGACCCCAGCACAGACCCCATAACAGATCCCATCACTGACCCCATAACAGATCCCATCACAGATCCCATCACTGACCCCATAACAGATCCCATCACTGACTCCATCACAAACCCCATCACTGACCCCATCACAGATCCCATCACAGATCCCATCACAGATCCCATCACTGACCCCATCACAGATCCCATCACACACTCCCTGTGCACCCCCAGCATCCTTTCCAATTTCAGGGAGCATCAGATGCTTCTCCCCAGCCCCATTTCCTGCTGCAGCCAGGGAAACATCCCAGAGCTCTCTGGCCTCCAGAAGGGCTGTTAAGGCCTCATTCCCTCTATTTCCACCAGGATCAGTGTGAGGAGAAGAGCCAAACACAGGGCAGGTGCCAGCACCCCCCAGTCCCACTCTGACACTGTATCCTCCCTAATCACAGGCAGATTAAAAAATCCACATCAGCCATGCTGAGGGAAGGAGAAGTCTAAGAAGGATGAGGAAAATGAAGGCACTGTGAAATGCAATAGATGTCAACTTCTACTTATTTTTTAATTTCATCTCTTACAAGCTTTTTGGAAGCTAACATGATTAAGTTCTTCACACAATTTATTAGCATCTTGTTGGAAATCCAGCAGTATATTACACTGTCTGAGTAATCCAATTAGTAAAATGTATTTATTTAACCAGAATATTAGCTGCACACAATCCCAAATGAAGTAAAGTCCCTGATCCTGGGGTTCCTCTCACTTCCTGGAATTCATTTGCCAGCTACAGGAAGGCTTACTCTAATGAAATAAATATCAGCCCTATGTTTTTAGAATAATACAAGAACACTAATCTTGCTGCTCAGCTAACTGCTGTTTTTTTTTTTTTCCCTGCAGCAGATGCTGATGGCACATGGATTTCACATAAATGTTTTTCTGGCTCTTCCACCTTCTTCTCACCCCAAGAACTTCCTCAAACCCCCCAAGCCCACCTTCAGCACCCTGCTGAACCTGGCTTCTCATTTTTTACACCTACCAAACCATTCCCCAAATTAAGAACACACTTTTTTTTTTTTTTTTTCCCATTCAGCAACCCATGTGCAAAATTGAGAGCCTCGTACCTCTTTACCCTGATTTGAAAGAGCTTTGAAATAAAACCACGGTAGGAAGCAAGGGCTCTGCAGCACTTTTCTCCCTCCTAATGAAGGAGCTGAGTGACAGCCCCCGAGGCAGGAGGTCTGAGGTGCCTCAGCAGCATCCCTGCCACGCTCACTGCTGGCCTGACCCAGTGCTGAGCTACAGGGACTGTGCTGGGGGGTGCAGACACATGTGTGGCAGTTTGGGGGGTGAGGGGGGTATTTTAGTCATCACTTCCATTTTTTTAACTCCCTGCCTGCTTTAATTTTGTCAGTTCCTTGGGTGCTCCCAGCTCCTGACAGCACACATCCCCTGACCACAGCCTGGCTGCCAGCACTGGGGTGGCTGTCCCAGCCTGTGGCATCTCCTGGAGGGGATGTGAGCAGTGCCAGGCTGCTGCCAGCAGGAGAAGGGGCAGGGCTCAGCCCAGGGAACGGCCTGTGTCTCCAGTTTATCTTCATCAATTGGCTGAATTAATTATTTTCCCTGTGAGCAGCAGTGGGAGGTGCAGTGAGCTCAGCTCTGCCCTGGTGACCCCAGTGCCAGGGCAGATTTTGGCACTTTCCCTGGCTTTGGGTTTGGGCTTGAGGGGAGCTGCAGATGGAGTTGGGGAGCTGCAGGCACCTTCATCTCCTCCCACCCAGAGTGTGGAAATAAAAACATCAGGGCAGTGCAGCATCCCTGGATGTGCATCCCAGGCACCCCAGAGCTGGGATTTTGGGAGTCAGTACACACCAGATGCCAGCAGGAAAGGGCACAGAGGGGATGGATTTGCTTTTCTTGTTCATAAACCCTTTTTCTCACATCTCATGGAGCATGACCATGTTCTCCATCTCCAGCAGCACCTGGGAGATAACTCTGAAAGCCACAACGGCAGAGCTGGATGGAGAAGGAAGAGAGTAATGGCCAGAGTTAATAATAGACATCATTTGCAATGTGCTTCCAAAAAAATGAACGTCCTGAGGCAAAGGAGATAATTTTGTGTTTCCTCTCAGATCCTGCCTGAGCACAGGGGAGGGGAGGAGGGAAGTGTCTGTGCTGGGCTCAGAGTGCCAGTCCTGTGATGCTCATTCACATGCAGAGAATTTGAGAGAGATCCTCCCATTAATGCAAACAGGAATTACCCGTGTAATCTTGGGATTAGCGGAGCCCAAGGAATTATTTACATTTCCTAAATGAGGGAAACTGTATCAAGTGGGTGAGGCAGAGACGGGAGCTGAGGTGTGGGAGAGCGAGTCTCCCTGCCCTGCAGGAGCCAGCATCCTTTGCAGCACTAAATATTTGGTGTTTTGGACAAAAGCTGCTGCTGAGGTGCAAAGCAGACAGACTGACTCGGGCTCATGGCCAAGGAGGGAGGCAACAAATTCCAGACCCCAAATCTCTGCTGCAGATCTTTCCTACATCACAGAGTGCAGCTGCTCATCCTCCACCAATGACTACAATAGGAATGACTGAAACCATTTTTTAACTCTTTTATTTAATTTCTCTTGCAAAGCCTTTCTCACCACCACCCATGTCCCAGTGTGACTGCTGGGTGGGAGCACAGCCCTGCTCCCTGCTGGGTCACCAGAGCATCCCCATCAGTGACAGCACCACTGAGCTCTGAAATGGGGCTCCAAGCACCCAGAGCATTCACCACGCGGTGCTCTCCACTCCTCCCTCCTCAAAAGCCACACTGAGAGACAGCAGAACCCTCAGAGTCCATCCTATCCCAAATCCTGTAACACCCACCCTAATCACAGCAACAACAACAACAACAGTTGCAATAACCCTCCATCCTTCACACAGCAGACGAGGAGTCAGACTCCATTTCCAAACTAAGACATCTCGTGTGCCATTCTCCCTCCCCTCCAGACTAATAGCTGACAATGTATGCCTTCCACATTAATGATAAGGGTTCAAGGGGAAAGAGCCTGCTCTCCTGTTTCGCTGACATTACACTCTCCTATGTACCCACCAACATACCCTAAGGCAACAGAACTCGTAATAGGTTCCTCTAACTGCCTCCTGCATCAAATTTGACACCGGCTGCTTTCTTCTCCTTTCCCATCGCTCACCTTATAACTCTGTCATCATCATTGATTTTGACTTAAGGAGAGGAAAAAAACCCACCAGCCAACCCTCTCCCCCTGATCGAGCAGCACCAGGGTGGTGAAGCACAGCTGCTGCAGGGACCTGGAGCAGGGAAGGGGAAGCCAAAGGGGCTGCTTCTGTTTTTCCCAAGTCTCAGCTGTGGCGGGACTGAGGCAGCACGCTGGGAGTGTTGGCTGCACCCAGCAGAACGAGTCTGCAGCCTCAGGACGCTCTGCTGGCTCTGGGGTGCTTCCCAGCTTGCAGGCAGCACTGTTCAGGTGCTCAGTGGCTTCTTGCTCTGGGCTTGTGATTCCTCTGAGTTCAGGATTGGTTAATTTTTTAAGCAGAACTCCTTTTTCCTTTTGTCTTTCTTCCGCAGAAATGACAGCGGGGGTGATCTCTGTCTCTGTGCTGTGTCACCCTATACACTGAGCCCTCCTCTGTGACCTCCCCAAATTCTCTACATCCCCAAATTCTGCAGCAGAGGTGATGCCAGGCCCAGTAAGTCCTTGGGAAGGGGCGAGTGATGGGTTCACCACGGAGGGGTTGAGGACCCTTCCCAGGATGGTGACAGGTGTGTCCCATGGGACAATTCCAGCTCAGCTCAGTTATCAGAGGACCAAGGCTCTCACAGAAGAGGCCCAGACTCCCAAGCACAACCCTGCCAGGAGAGACCTTGGACCAACTTCCAGCACTTTCCTTTTGCAGCTGCATCCCAAGAGCTGCCTTCCAGGGGCTCTAAGTGTTGGAAGGGGAAGGAACCTGTCAGAATTCCCCAGCATGAGGCAATCCTTCTCCCTGCAGCCCAGGCAGACCCTTCCCTGTGGGTGAGCACAGCTCCTCTGTCTGGTTTCCTCACAGATCCACAGCAGTGAATCCCCAGAGCACGGCTGACCCGCAGCTGGTGTTTTCTTTGATTTATGTCAGAGCCTATTTATGTCCTCTGCTTAAAACAATCCAGTCCATGTCAGCAGTAAATGAAACTGTGTACCATCCAGCAGCTGTTTGGCTGCTACCTGAAATGAGTTTCACTCCAGTTCTTATCATGAAGAAATCCTTTTAATCATCAAAACTGCCACAGCTGCCTTGGAGCTGCGATGGTGTGGTGATTTTAACTGGGGAAGGCACATTGCAAGCCAGGGCCATGGAAAGAGCCCTGGAATTGGAGGTGATTTTCTCTTCCAGGGCTGCAGTCACTCTGGGCACAGTGACAGGTTTAAATGAGGGTCTTTGGCTGCGGAGACTGCTTTGGGGTGAGCCTGGACAGAGTAGGGTTTATTTGGGGCACAGACTGGGCACAGAGCTGGCCTCTGGGGCTCTCACCAGTGACCCAAGCAGGTTTGAAAACACCAGCGGTCACTAAGACTTGCTTATTTTGAAGATCCAGCTACTCATATGGCCAATGAGGCCAATAAGGACCAGCTCAGGAAAAACTCAGATGAGACAGACTCTGAGTCTGTGCTGCAGCCGCTGCACCCTGACAAGTCTCCTAACGAAGGATTTAACTAACGAGGCTGTTGGCAGAGAGCGGGGATGCTGCACGAGAAGCAAGGAATATCTGCCCAAAGCTATTGTGAATTCATTAAGGAGGATGGCAAGAGCTGGGCTGCTGCGTTTGGGGACACAGCATGAGGCCACATAACCTGCTTGTCCCACCAAAAAACTAATGATCACAGCTTGAGGAGCAAGGAGCAGGCACCTGCCACGCGCTGCTTGCAAACAAGCTGCAGACCAAAAGCAATTTGAAGGAATTATTTGGGAAATAATTGTAAATAATGAATGAACGAATGGAGAAAACTGCAAGCTGTTTACAGATAACTCGCCTGCAGAAAGGAGCTGAATTTGCCGAGTAGATGATTCACTATTGATTATTTCCCCAGCTCTAGCTGTAACCTTATAAAGCATTAATTAAGACAAGTCTTCACAGTTCAGCATATTCTAATCAGCTGCAGGTCTTGAGAGCTCAGCAGTGCCCTCCTGGAAGGAAACCTGGAGGTTCACACCCTGAGCAGAGCCCAGCCCCACAGCAAAGCCAGCATCCCCATAGCTGCTGTGAATGCTGCCCAGGCTGTGAGCTGGGGCTGGGGGAGCCTGGCTCCTACCTGGCTGCAGGAATTCAAACAGGACAGCTGCCCCTGGGATAAACCCTTTAAAGGCAGCCATGGCAATCTGGCTATCCCAGTGAGGCTGCCCTCACATGACCTAGAGCCAAGTCTGCCCCCATAGAAATACTTAAATGTGCCCCAAAGTGGCACCCAGCTCCCTCAGCCTCAGCTCAGACAGACCCAATATTGGGAGTGCCCAAAAGCACAGAACTCCTGGGGTTATGAGTGGCATGGAATGTGAGATAAAATGGGCCAGTTTTGGGAGAAATTCTCTGCTCCCATGGTTTGGGAGCTCACAGCAGGACTGTGATCAAGTGTCAGAGTATTTGCCAGGAGAATGCTGTGGCAACTTCAGGGATGAGCAGTTTATTACAGTGTGCTGGGCCCTGGCTACTGTTGATTAAACATTTTTATCAGATGGGTTTATCAGCTGCACCCATGCCTGGATGTGCTGAGCAATGGCAGGCCCATGGAAATGCAAACACCCTGGCAGGGCTGGCACCCCTGGGCACGTCCTGCTGACACGAGCACAGCTCCAGCCCCTGCTGAACCAGCCTCCAGCTAATGAGGCACAGGGCTGTGTCTGGGCCATGCACAGACACGAAAATCCAGCAGAGCAATCTAATCCAGCACAGCGAGGCTTCTGATTGCAGCCTCAGAGCAGGGAGGGATGCTGAGCCAAGGGGGTGAGCTGTGGCTCTCCAGCTGTGCTCCCTGAGGTGGATCTGCAGCCTCCTGTTCTTGGCAGAGCCACTGAGTGCCCGTCCCATCATCCCAGGACTGCTGGCCCAGCTCCTGGCAGGAATGTGCCTGCTTTCTCCACATCCTGGAGAAATGAGGATGTGATAACTTGGCACCTAACTGAAGTTCAAATACTCTGCCTTTCAAGCAGCTGATTAGCTCAGCATTGCCCAAAGCATGTTTGCATCATTTCTGGATGTCTTGGAATACAGGGAGAGCACGTTCGATTCTGCATTGAGCAAGCCCAGTATTCAACTGATTTTTGTTCTCCTAACTTTGTTTCAGAAAGAAAAGCTCAAGCAATAAAGTTTTACCTGGCAATGAAATCCAAAAAAACAATGTGTCTGATCTTTTTATCCCACCGCCATGTGCACTGTGACACACCATAGGTTTTCCCAAGAGTTGTCCCCAGTTCCCATGGGAATTGTTCCCACCAGACCCTTGCTGGCCACTCAGCACGATTTGGTGTGGTGCTCACTCAGCATCACACCATGGCCAAGCCATGACCAGCTACATGGGCCACACACAGCCTTAATTTCTCCTAATTTATGCACAAAAATTAGCAGGCAGATTCCAGTTAAAGCCCCTCTTCCCCCCACCAGCAGATGCAATCAGCCACAAGCTGTGTCTCACAGGGCTGAGCTTTGAGGTAAAGTTACACTTGACCACTAACCAAGGGAAGATAGCAGGAGAGGAATTAAAAGTTCAAACAAAATGGAGCATAATCAGTTGGATTTTAGCAGCATGACCAGCTTCCTAATGATTTCAGTGCTTTACAGACTGTTTTGGGCATGTAATGAAAATTATTTCATATCATCGACTTTGCAGGAAAACCTTGTCAAGACTGCAAATATCTGAAATAATAATTTGAAGGACACATGGCACAACATCCAATTTCTCCTAATTCAGCTGTTCAAGCTGACCACATGCAAGCAGATAACAATACATCACTCACATTGTGAGTGCACTGCTTTTTATACACACAAATGTGGGATGGAGCATCTTTCCCTGCCCAGTAAATCCTTTAGCAGCATCCAAAAATTGGAAGAAAATAAACCTGAGGCTGCAAACTGCTCTGCCAGCCCTCATGGCAGCACTGGAGCTGGCTGAGGGCTCTGCTCTGGCTTTGGCAGAACCACAGCCAAGCCAGTCCATGCCCTCCCCTCCCAGGCAGGTCCTGCACAGCCCAGAACCAAACACACAAATAAATGTTTCTTGTGGATATTATCCAAAGGAAAATCCCATCCCTACCTGCTCTAGAATCCTTCAAGGGCTGCTTCCCAGTGAGGGCTTAGCTGATGGTTTGTCCTTTGCTGGAAGACATGAAAAACAAAGAACCAGTGCTTGCCAAACTGCAGTTCAGTTAGAAAGGATGAAATGCTCCTATATGGGGAGAAAAAATGCATTCCGTGTTTAATTGCATTACTCTCTCATTCATTTGATTTTCTCCTTTACTCATTGCACACCACACTCACTTAAAGACTTGCAAAATTCTCTCCACCCAGTTTATTTTATTTTGCCAATCATCAAAATCTTCTCTCTCCATGAGCAAATGTATTGCTAATTAGGACAGAGGAACAGATTAAGCTCAAATGAGTAGGTCTCCTTGTTTATGCTGTTGCTTTCCCTGCCTCTCTCCAACCCAAAAATCAATGCAAATCTTTTGGGGAATTCAAGCAAATTTTCATTAACATGGATATAATGTGCTCCTGAAAAAAAATCAGAATTAGAAACTGTGCGAGGAAAGGGGATTGAGACAATGAGAGATACAGAAAATGAGAGATGAAAAACACGCGTATATTATCCAAACTCTGAATTTCCTGGCCAAATCTGGCTTGTCTGGTGAAGAGCAGAGGTGTGGGAAGTTTGTTTGTGTGTTCCCTCAGCTACAGGCACCTCCAGAGAACATCCACACAGAGCAGTCAGGCTTGGGAGAATTTATGGTGATGTAAAATAATTCTGCATCTACAGTAATTTCTTGACTATCAGGCGCACCGGACTATAAGGCGCACTTTGTTTTTGCAGCGAGGATCCACGCACAACAAAGTAACAAATTAGTAACGGAATGGCGCGATTGCAGGGTTTACTGGTAGGTGCTCAATTTGCAAATATTTTTCATGGATTGGCACAGCCTTTAAACACAGCCCCAGGCGCCCTCCCCATGCTGCGGGCCCCGGCACTCCCGCCCGCCCCTGGCACCGGCTGCCATGGCTCTCACAGCTCGCAATTCCGAGTTGGCAAATTCCCGAACTTTGTCATATGTAAGGTGCACCGGATTATAAGGCGCACTTCTGGGTTTTGAAATTTTAGTCAAAGAGTGCACCTTATAGTCGTGAAATTACTGTAATTGTTTTTATTTAAAGGAGTTTCAAGGGAACCTGGAGGATGAAACCTGCAAAATCTTCACTGAGCTCACACCATGCTTTGTTTGCCCCACTTTTAAAACTGAGCACTGCCATCAGGTGTGATCCCATTATTTGGGGAAAAAGCCACTGTGCACATGTCCAAGCATGGGACACCTGCAGGAAAACCCCTCTGGCTTTGTCACTGTCCTCTCCCCATGCTGAGAAAGGTGCCAGTGGTCACTTGGTCAGTACAACCAACCTGTCCAAAGGAGACACCCAGAACTAAACCCCACCATGAAACAAACACCTTGGCATAGGAGAGAGCTTTCTGCACCAGATGGACCCCCTGGTCTCTTGGAAAATCCAGTTCTTAGGCTTTGCCACAAAGAGGCTTAAAATTAATTAGCAGATTTTTTTAAAGAGTTCTGCATACAAGGAGTGTGTGAGAAAGGACATTCATCAGGGGCTTTGCAGTGCTTACAGGCCAAGATGAGGATTTGTAATTTGCAGGACAGTTACTTTCCAAACTGGAAATCTCAACATTAAAGGCTTGCAGATGAAAACATTCCCAACTTTCCCAGAAAGACAGTCAAGAAGGGAGAGGTTTTCTGATTTTCTGTTCCCTTTGGTCTGCCAATGAGCAAATCATCACAACCTCCAGTTGCTGAGGGCTGACTCAACTGCTGCTGACCCTGGACAATTCCTGAGACTGTTCTGGAGCAGCACCTGCCGCAGCTGCTCCAAACACACGGGGAGAGGGAGAGAAATCTGTCTAGTTAAGCAAATCACTTAAAAAATACTTTTCAAACACTTGATCCCATATTGATTCATTTCTTTGCCTTGACAGAATGATTCTCAAAAGGCAGAGTGTAGGTGGGGCTTTGCTTGGAGTGGAGTTTTGAACCTGTTCCTGGAAACTTTTCCCCCCAAAACCACCTCCACAAAAGGTGCATGCAGGTGGTGGGAACCCAGCCAGCACAGCCCACCTTCCAGAGCACTCATCCTCACCCCAACCTCATCAGGGGCCAGCCAGAGCCACCCACAGCATGAATTCACACCAATTTTATAATTGTTTCACAATTCACATTAATTTGCTAATTGTTTCGGGAAAAAAAGCAGATACATCATTTGGGAGGACACATCCAGCAGTTAAAGTTGTTTATGCACTCCCTAGGGCAAGAGAAGAGCCATCACTGCTGCAAGTGAAGCACCCCAATACTGTTTAAAGTTATTTATTGTCTCAGCCCTGTGCTGCCTCCTAGGAGCTCACAGTGCCTGCCAGTGCCTGGAAGAGGAGGAAATGCACAAAAAAACCGTGGATGAGCAAATAATGTACAGAGCATGGTGGCACCCCTTGGTCTTCAGCATTTCCACAAGAAGGAAACCTGGTTCTGTCAGAATGCAGCGTTTTCCCAAGAAAAAAAAGAACCAGTTTGTGCTGCATTAGCAACACTATCCCTCACTTCTTTAACCTGTAGTAACTCCTACAAGCAATAATTAATTTACAAGCCCCTGGTGAGCAAACCCAAACAAAACAAGTTTTTCATTTACATAAACCCCGGCTGCACACACACGACAATCAGCAGAATCCCTGATTTTGCCAGGATACACTCTAAACTCAGTCTTGCCTTTATGATGTGCTTTTTCCACTCTGCTTTACTGCTTGATATTTCTGGGGAGATTTCCTTTGGAAGGAGGCTCTTGTCAGAGTTTTGCTGATGGTGTTTGGGATCAGCTCTGAGCAGCACTGTGTTTAAAGCTCTGTCAGTCTGCCTGCTCAGCCATGCTCTCCCCTGTCTAGCTGCTCATGCAGCACCAAAAAGGAGAAATTTAAGGAGAGCTAACCTAGTTAGAATTTGAAATGATGTTTTGAAGACTCAAGGAACTGGAAACACAGCAAAACCTTAGCAAAAAGGGACGTAATTTGTAAAAGAAAAAAATCAGCTGAGGTTGGTGGATTGCAGACCTCCTGCTTCAGATTTGGTCTGAGATGGCAGAGAAATTTAAATGTTATCCTTTAAAATACTAGAAAGAAAAACCATGTCCTTACAGGATTTGAGATTGCACCAATATTTGAAAAGAGAAGTTCACATGTAAAAGATGGGTTCCCAAGGCAGAAATCATTCCCCATTCCTGCCAAGCCCCTAGGAAAAAATATTGGGAATACCTGTGGCAACCTGCAGTACCCATATTACACCACTGACCCAGCTCTTAATCTCAATTTCCTATTCTATCCTAACAAAGGATTTCCTGTACAATAATCTGAGGATAGGAGAGATGGGGATGTTTGCTCTAAGAAAAGCATAAAGAAGATAAAATTACCAGGCTAGACTACATCCAACTCTAACTGTTCAAATATTAAATCCATTTTTCACCATCAGGAGTGTTATCCAACAACACGAGAAATACAAGCAGGAGAAAATATTCTCAAGTGAAGGAATTGATGGCCAGAGCCTCCAAGTTTGGTAAAATGCTTTTCCACTTCATGTCCTACAAGCTGTCAGCACTAGGATGGAAAACCACAGAGCAGTAATTGCAAAGGACATGTCTTCTTTCTTACACTGTCTCTGTCTGTAAGGCAAGAGGATGGCAAGTTAATTAATTATCTCCAGCATCAGTTTACTTGAAGATCTTTTTTTCCAGCAGCGCATCAAAGGAGACTGATAGAAGCCTTGATTAGAGGGATAATGAAGGAAATCTCTAATAGATTATATCATTTCTTGCCCATCTGCAACCATTCGTGCTTCACAGGGCTGGGATTCATGTCTGGAAAATACCACAAGCATGCAAATCCACCTCCGATGCAAAATTTATGGAAAAATTGGAATAATTGCATGTTTACCATATTTCTGTCAAAGGTCTGGGGAAAAAAGATATCAGATCATCTGACTTGCTATAGAGCAGAGATTTTCCATGTGTCCTCTTAGGGTCTCTGTGAGGATAAAGTCACATCAGGCACAGAGAGAGAAGATTTATGAGATAACAGAGAGAGGAGGAGAGCAAACAGCGATGTGTGTGTGCAGTCTGATGTCCACCCTGTCACCTGTCCCCAAAGCCTTTTCCTGACAATGACCATTAGCAGGGGTCAGAGGTGAAGTGTTTTATCTGTTTTTTTTTCTCTTTCTCATCTTGCTTTCACCTACAACCCCACATCTCCCCCAGTCCTTGCTCCAGACCACCAGGAGGGCAGAGAAGGGAATTTTGGAAATTCCTGCTGGGTCTGAGCTGGTTCGTATTGTAGGGGAGAAAACTTTGGAAATTCCTGCTGGGTCTGAGCTGCTTCCCATTGCAGAGGAGGGAACTTTGGAAATTCCTGCTGGGGATCTGAGCTGCTTCCCATTGCAGAGGAGGGAATTTTGGAAATTCCTGCTGGGTCTGAGCTGGTTCCCATTGCAGAAGAGGGAACTTTGGAAATTCCTGCTGGGGATCTGAGCTGGTTCCCATTGCAGAGGAGGGAATTTTGGAAATTCCTGCTGGGTGCCAGCTCTCCATCCCTGTCACACCAGTGCCCCCAGTTTGCCTGTGCATTTGCAGTCCCTGGGGGATTTCAATGCCATTTCCCTGCTCCCCAGGCTGTGCACACACTGCCAAACCTCCCAGCGAGGGGAAATGAAGTGTCAGGCTCTGATCCAGGGCTGATCCCTATCTCCCACTGATAAACCCCAAGCCATTCCCAACGAGTCCCAGTGGCACGTTTAAGCAATCCATTTCTTTTAAGATGAGCCTGTAGATTCTCCCTGGGTGCTGTTTGAAGCTTGATAAATTGTTGGTGGCAGCAGTGGCTCTGACCTTTGGATGCTCAGGTGCCCCAGCACCAACATCTTGAGTGAAGGGTTGGACAAAGCACTGTGCTAAGAAATTAATTCCAGCAAAGAGCCACAGAGGAGGACCAAGGCGCCCATCAGAGCCACCCTGCTCTTGTCCCGGCCAACAGGGACAGGGAGAGATGCTCCAGCCCCTGCCTGAGCCTCTCCTGCCCCGCCAGGGTAAATGGTGCCACACAAGGGAGCAGAAGCAGCAGCAGAGGGGGACCAGAAAGTGTTTTATGGGGTTAAACATCCCAGTTCTGAAGTAAAGCAATTTCCTTCGGTCTCCTGCCATTTCCTTGTGGGGGCTTATCATCTCCAGCTGGGACAATATAAAGGCCCATTTAATCGAGATCCATTTAACACTGAATCATGCTAACAAGATTACTTAGCCAGGGCTAATTCTGCATTTGCTGAAGTGCAGTATCCAGGGTGAGTAATCTCTATGTGCTGGTGGCAGGTTCAGAGACAGGTTAGCCACTGGCTTAGCATCCCAGACAAAACATGGAAAGCACATGGGGGACCATGACAATGAAATTGCAGCCCCTTTAGCCCATCGGGTTCTTTCCTCTCCCCTCCTCGGTGTGATCAGTGTGGAGAGGGTTCACTCATTACCCCACAGGATCCTAAAAGGGGAATTATTTTCTTTGTCCTCACAAGCAGCTGAACAGGCAATACAGCAAAATCCTCTTCAGTCATTATCTGTTAAGTGCATGGCATCCTTTTGTGAGTTAAATGACACAGTATTTCTTGCATGGGACTGAATTCAAAAGGTTTTGCCTTCCATCAGGAGATAACTCAAGATTTGAGTGCTAATTGAATACATTTATATGCACACAAGTGATAGGCATTCATACAATTTTTTAAAGTAGATTCTCACCATTCAGTCATTTAAAAATATAGCACTAAGGGCTCTATTATTTATGATTATTAAATCACAAATCTGAGTAGCAAAATACTTCACTCAGGGAAAATGTGAAGAGGCTGTTTCAGAGGAAAAATCTCCTTTCCAGAACTCACAGAACATCATCTCAGGAGGATGCTGATAACCAATATTGTTTTACAGCTAAGGCTCTCCAAGGGACTCACTCAGGTAAATGGATTAATCCTAATCACCCCTTCAAATGTTCCCAAATCCTCCAAATGGTCAGAGTTGAGGTTGACATGTTCTGGGGAGCTATTCATTTTTTTTTTTTTTTTTACACACTGACTCATGGTGCTATCAGTGCAGGGTTTGGGACATCCCCACTCATTCCCTCCTTGCTTTCAGAACGTGGCTCTTGCCACTTCAGGGGGGATTCATCTCACCTGGTGTCAGAGGTCCACAAGACAAGTGTCTGTGCTGGAGTGAGTCTCTTAAATGTGTAAGTGGAGAGAAATTGCAGTGATTTGTCTGACCTATTTTAGGCAACCAGCTCCAGACGAGAGCAATTGCCTGCTGGAGGTGCCCATTTCTCTCCATTGATGGTAAATGAGATCTGAGTGCTCGGTGCAGATGCCGAGACCTGGGTGCCATCAGGTGAGATGGATCCTATCCACAGTAATTGCAGCCTTTCAAAAGAAGAGGCTTTTTTTTTTTTTTTTTTTTTTTTTTTTTTTTTTTTT
>VRYO01002184.1:3704789-3752166 GCA_009812075.1 Sialia sialis | reverse complement strand
TGGTTTCAGTGGATGGCCCATTAGCAGAATATCTCCCACAGAGATCAGGATCATTGTCCCCACCCTCACCAGATGGTGATAGAATAGATACCTTTTATCACATCCTGTATTGTAACCCAAGACACACATCCCATAAAACAGGGATTTTTCACAAATGGATGTTGGTGCTGGTTGATCAACAGTGGGGATTTCTCCAGAGCTGGTGGAATGCCCTGGGAGTGTGGCAGTGAAGGGACAGCTCTGTCCCATTGTGTTCACCCAAACACAGAGCAACACATTTCCCTCCCTCACGTCCATTTCTCATCTCAACACTTCCTCAGAGCATTCTGCCAGCGGCTCTTGACAGGCTTTCCAGAACTTAATTAAGCTTCAAGACACCTCAGCGAAGTTGACTAATGTAATTAAGTGAATCTCGCAGATGAGTAAGCTGAGGAGAGGTGAGATCAAACAGCAGAATGATGGAGGAACTGTTATCTGATGGCAAAGTTGGTCACAGGCATGGAGACCTCACCCCTGACATCCTACAGAAATCACTGCCTTTCCCTTCCCATGCCTGTGCATGATTTTCTCCTGGAAATGGTAGTTTGGACCATTGTCTTAACAAGAAAAGCAATTTCTTTTGACAAGAAGGAATCATAGTAGAACTTCTGTCTCTCTGTCACATAGGGGTGTTTCTTGCAAATATCAAGTTCCTAATTATTATATCAAACGGAGGTCTGAGCTTATATATTACATCTCTGGAACTGTTCAAGGTCAGGTTGGATGGGGCCCTGATCCTGCTGGGTCCTTGCCCACTGTTGGGAGTTGGAATGAGATGAGATTTAAGTTCCCTTCCAACCCAAACCATTCTATGGCTCTGTGACAATTCTACATGTACATGAAATAATGGATTTTATTATTAATTAAGGTGACAGGAAGCTATACTCCAGTGGCTTTTATCAAATAAACTCTCTGAAATTAGAGTAACTGTACAGATTGTATTCAAATCATTCTCAGATTGTCTGGGTGTGTCCTAAATACAATTTCTGATAGGATTTCTTTCTTTAATTTCAAAGTAATCTGGAAGAATGATTAAAAGGAAAACCTGAATCTTGCTTCATGCTGAAGAATGACTTGTGTTGTAAGATTACAGGGGTTAATATGGACTTGAAGATGAACATGCACCTAAATCCCTCCGTGACTGGAGCCTTACTAAGCTGGACCATTCACTTGTGGGAATTTTTTCTCTAAGTTGAAGACATATTGGGGTGTACTTCATCAGAATGAAATATCAGGGTGCAAAAAGGAGTAAGATGGAAAATTTCCCATCTTGGACTCCAGATGGATCTGTGATGTATCACTTTCCTACAGGCACTGTCCTTCAAAACATCCTTTCCTGGGAAGCTAAGCATATTCCCAATAATTAAAGATCTCTCGCAAAGGATTTTTTCCTCTCTACCCTTATCCAAATGAGATTATTCTGCAGTGTCCTAAGAATCCTGGCCACTCACACACAGGGAACTCAGCCCCGAGAGGAGCAATTCCAACAGCATCTCCCATTCCAAAATGTGCAGAAGCACTGGAGAAGGAATCACTCCAGTCACAGCTGTCACTGAGCTCTGAGCTGCTGCAGGGCTCTGGCCTTGGCTCTGGGCTTGGCTCTAGGCTTGGCTCTAGGCTTGGCTCTGGGCTTGGCTCTGGGCTTGGCTCTGGGCTCACCCTCCTGACACAGGGCTGGGGCTGTCCTGAAGCAGCCCAGAACTTCACACCACTGACTGCTCTTCCCACCCAGGCACTGGTGACAGCATCACCCAACACTCTTCCTAAATCTGCCAGAGGGAAAAAAATCCACACAACTGTGGGAAAATTCAGGTGATGCCACTTTCCTTTAAAACTCTTGTTTCCCAGTGCTGGGACTGCATGGAAAGCTATGAAGTGATGGCAGCTCTTGGGACCTGAGCCACACTGATTTTTTTCTGTTTTGCCTCATCTGTTTCTTTATACTTCTCCATGTCCCGAGTGACTCTGACACAGGAATTCCTGCTTTTCATTTTTCTGCTGTACAAGATGTCAGCAGATAACAATCCATGCTTCACTGCTGCCATTCCATAATTGAAAGAGCCAGCCATACATCAGGCTTGGAGCCTGCAAACCCCATCAATAAGTACTCCATTACTTGGGCATAATTTTCCACTAAGCCCTGGATGAGATTCCACAGGCAGTGGGGTGATATCGCTCGCTGAACCCACACTTTGCTGCAAACTGGTTAAGATAACATCTACTAAACCACAGCCTATTGTCACAAATTAGTTTCTCAGACAACCAGTGTCTAGCAAAAAAAATGTACTTAATATCCAAAGTTGTCTGTTCAGATCTATCTGTGTTCCAGGGAAGCCACCTCTGAGAAAAGAGAGCTGAAGTCCAAAATAACAGTACAGGATTCTTTCCAAGTCAATTTACACAGATCTACACCTTTCTCCAGGAAGAAATTTTTCCTGTGTCACCAGGAGGGTGTTTTTTTTCTTTTTTTTTTTTTTCTTTTTTTATTTTTTGCTTGACTTACCCTGCATTTTCAGCATGTAAGAGAGACCTTCACAGCTCCTGCAGCCTCACAGATTGTGTGAGGACACTGTGAAACTTGCTTGGCCTCTCTTTTTTGATTTAATTCTCTGTGCTTTTCCATGGCACGGTAAGAATCAGCTTCCTGGTCCATTTCAACAAAATCCTATCAAGTCCCCAGAGTTTCCCCTTTAAATAAATACCAGGGGCTCGAGTTTTAATTACTTTCTGCAGAATCCCCTTATCAGCAGCAGCTTTGACAGGCACAGGCTATACGTTATCTGGAAACACAACTGAGATCTCTAACTCCTTCCATGTCTGTAGCCCTTGAAGCTCATCTCATACCTATTACCTAGCACGCCCAGAAGCACTGCCAGAGTGCAGGCTCTGAGACCCGGAGAGGCAGCTCCTCCTCTCCAGAGCTTCTCATCCCACAGGCTCCTTGCACCCTTCCCTGTTGCCAGCACAAATAAATTGCTGATAATGAAGCTGGCTGGCTGCACACCAGGCACCCTCCAGAGGTGTTATTTCTGGCACAGAACATCATTTTCGTTCCAGTTTGGTTCATAAGCTTTGGGGCTCTGTAAACTTCCCTGAAGCTGATGTCTAGAGCAAGGAGCAGCCTTTGCAGGTTGTGCAGGTACCAGTAAAGGTGTGTGGTAGCAGAAGTAGAGCAGCAGGGGTTAATTGGTGCCTTTTTGAGGTTCAGTGCACCCACAACTTTCAGTTTCCCAGAGTAATTGCAAGAACCAGTATCAATGATCAAAACAGGACAGCTAATCATAAGGCAATTTGAGTCCTGCATGGAATTCAGGTCCTTTAATACATTATCTCTGTGGGATCAACCATCCTGCAGTCCAGAAACCACCTCATGAAACCCAGAGGGAATGTGTCTCACCCCAAAATCTCCAAAATCTGTCTTCTGCAGTGCAGGCATGATGATTTATTGAAGGATCTTCATTATAGATCTTTCTGAATGCATTCTCATTTTTATCCTTGTAATCTGCAGCGAGAAGCATTGCCCTGCCCAGTGAGAATTATGTTTGGCTTTTTCACCTCCTGCACCGTTCCCTTGTCCCCTCCATCCCTCACCTGCACAGTTGGAGTCTTGTCTGATTTTCAGCCTCCAGAAATCGCTGGAGAGAAGAGCTGTAACCTAAAGCACCTGTACATACGACCAGCTGTTTTCAAAGGCTCAGAGTGCTCTGTTCCAGGGCAGGACAATGCCTAAACTCTGTCTCCAGTGCACACTTGCTGCTTTTCTGCATGGCAGAGCTCTCCCTGCCTGGAGGGCACCCACCTCCTGCCTTTTTACCACATTAGTGGTTCTTCTTCCCTTCAGTTCACCTTCATGCCAGCAGTGAAGGAGCCAAACTTGAGGGCATGGAGAACAAAAGCAGGCAGCAGCCCAGCCTGAAAGCAAAAGTAGACATAAAACCCCATTAAAGCTCATGGTTCAACACATGAACAGCAAAGGGGGAACCTCCCAGAGCCCCCTGCTTGATTCCAATAACCATCCATAACTTCCCCCAAGGATAGTTTGTTAAGAGGGGAGAGCAATAAGCAGCACTTCCCCTCTTCATTACACAACTCCAGCAATAACTATGATGAATGGCAAGGAACAACTGGGTTTCATTGCTGGATTTCCAGGCTGTGGTGTCCAACAATAGGAGCATAATAAAGACAGATGGCAGTGGATTAACTCTCCTTGCAATGCAGCCGGTGCTGCCTGTGCAGCCCAACAGCAGCAGGAAAATGCTCCAGGTTTTTGTGAGGATGGTGAAAATCTCAGGGTTTGCTCTGAATAGAGAGCAGAGCTGAGAAATCCACAACAGTTCTGGTGCTGTGCTCTAAACATGCAGGAAAATCAAAAGGAATCCAAGTGGGTTTTCCACGGAGTATTTCTGCTCCTTTTTGACTGATGGTATTAATTCCTTGGCTTATTTTTAGTTTGGAAACCTCAAAAAGACAAAAAAAAAAATCCCCAAATGAAACAAACCACTATTAAAATTTTGCTGCTTCAATGTAAAAGGGATTGTTTTACAAAAGTTGCTGTATTTCCCCCCTCCAGTTTTGCCCATCTAGAATCATAGAATCATTTGGTTTGGAACAGGTCTCTTAGGTGATCTTTGGAAAAGAGATCTTAGATCATCAAATCCAATCAATAATTAGCATAAATAATGGATATCTAGATAAATAAATAAATAAACAATAATAATAATAATACAGATTATATTAAAATAGAGTATTTTGCGCTCTTTCTCAGTAGGTTTAATATGGTGTTTATAGGTGTACACTGGATATAATTTTAAGATTCTCATAAAATTTTGTGCCAGTTCAAGCAACAAAGAAGAAATATAGTCTAGGAGAGTTGAGGAGTGAGGAGATCTGGCTTTGCCCATAGCCACAGCAGAGCTTTGCTGGGTGCAAATGTATGAGATTCACTCTGAATATTCAGCATTCTATATATGTAAAATATACATAATTATAATTCTATAGTATGTATTATATTATAAATAATTATAGGATACTATATTACATGATAATATATACAATTCATAATATATAATAAAGAATAGATAATTTTATTATAATAAAATTATTTAATTTTATAGTTATATAATATATAATATATTATATATATTTATAATATCTTTATATATATAATAGATATATTATATATACAGCAGCATTAAATGGGTGCATGCACTGCCAAAATTAACAGGGGAGTGGTCTCACCACAACTAATTAATTGAGTTTGTAAAGCATATGGAGACCTTCAGATGGAAGGTGCTCAACAAAGTGAAAATTATCATAATTTCTGCTGAAGTGAAACTGCTGCTTCCATCCCTCACTGCAAATCCAGGTCCTGATGCTGTTTGCAAGTCCACTGCAATCCAGTTTAATTCCTGCAGACGTATTTGATATTCAGGGTATTCACTGGGCTGAATAATTTTCGGATGGAGTTTTTGGGAAGCTTGTTTGATTTGCCCACTCATTATGTGTTACTCAGGATGTGTGATGGGCTGCACAAAGCAGCGTGTTGCTGTTCCTGCCTGCTGCCTGAATGGCAGAAAGTTTATTAGCTGGGGGAATAATGAATAACCAATAATGGGTGCTCTGGTTTCTGTGTGAAAACAGATGAGCCTGTGAAAAGCAGAGTCTCTCTGCACTCCCCTGCCAACAGATCCCCATTGATGATAATGTTTTCCAACAGGGAAGAGCAAGCAGACTCTTGATGCAGCCAAATATCTGGTCATTCACAAAATCCCAACAGCTGGGCTGTTCTACCAGAACCACTGCACTGCCTGGAATACGGAGGAGGCTGCTCTGGGGTCGACCTGTTGTCTTTACAAAGATGATAAAATGTTTAATGTGCCTGTCTTTAAAATGTTTGTTAAGCAGTCATGTGGCACTCTGTGCTTTTCTCCCTGCAGTACAGGATAACTCCTGCTCTGTGGGGCTTCTCTACAGCACCTCATCCCAAAAATCCATCCTGCAGGACTCCTGCCAACCCCATCTCTGCTCTGCTGCAAGCCTCAAGCTCCTGGCAGTGAGGGGAGCTGCAGTCCAGCTGCACCAAGCACCCCAACCCCACATCCCTCCGAGCTCTCCTGGCTGCTGAGAGATGGAAAGCTCAAATTTACACAGAACCACTTCCTTGTTTCACTTTTTGCTGACCGTGTGACTCCCGGTTGCATGTAATTATTTTGGTATGCTGGTGTTAATGATGTGTCCAGTTCACTTAGCCTGTTCATCAGTATTGCTGGTCATTTGCTGTTTCTTTGTTTCTTGCCTCCCAAAAGGTCACTACATCATCAGCAAAACCAAGCACAATTCATCCATTATTTATCAAGCCAGGTTTGCTGCTCACCTGTCCCTGATTTCAAGGCCATGCTCCATCCATGCACCTCCCAGCCCAGCCAGGGCCACGAGGCACCTGCTGGCATAAAGCAGCGATTAAACAGAAATTGGGAACTGCTCAAAGTCAAGCTTGCTGTGATGCAGAAAGGGAGGTAGTATCATTTTAAGCTTTTCTCAACCTCAGGCCTCCAACCCCACTCCTGCTTTGCCTTTTATTGACTGGAAAACGATTTATAAGTAAATCTATGCAATAAAGGACCTGCCTTTTGTTATTTGGCCTGAGTTGTGACCTGCTTTAACCCTCCATCAGCGAGGGCTGCCTGCATCTGTTACTGCCCCAGCCTAACTGGCTGCTGAGCGCTCACCACGGCTTCTGCACTGCCTTATTGACATCTTCCTCTGGAGCAATACCATGGAATGGCATCCCCGAGGGGCCCTGGGGAAAATCACCGCTCTGCCCTGGCCCACCGTGTGCCCCGTGCCCCTGCAGGAGGGAGCTGCATCCTCACAGCCTCTCCAGGACACCGGGGTACAGGTGATGCACAATTGCAGAATGTTATCAAAGCTCCCGCTGCCTCCGGGGAGTCTTTTAAATCTGAGAAGTGCAATAACCTTAAAAAAAAAAAGAAAAAAAAGAAAAAAAAAAGCCACACGGGACTTATTACAAAAGGGAAATTCTAACCTACAAATAAAGGCAATAAAGAGGCAGAGCCCCGCATGGCTGGCAGGCTCAGAGGATCTCAGAGGATGCGAAGCTGAGCGCGGTGTCAGCGCCAAGATGCTCCAAGCCCGGCAGGGTCACCCCGGGGTCCTGCTGTCCCTGCCCCTGCAGCCTGCCTGGTGGCATTTGTCACCCTGCTGCTGACACCCAGCCGAGAGGGAACGGGAGGAGAGCAACACCACTCTGCTCCCCCCTATTTGTCCTGGTTATCAGACTGGAAAAGATCACCAATTACCCTCTTCCCCACCACCGCCACTCCTGCCAACAAAAGATGAAAAGCACATTTATTTCTCTTAAGTGAGATCTTTTTGTGACACATAAGGACCCTTGTATACATGACAATTACTTGTAAAAAATGTCTCTGTGTCTACAGCACATCTGTAAATGGATTTAAGCCCATATAAAGGATGTAAAAATGGCAATAACCGCCCCAGTGCAGCTCCCTGGAAGCTCTCAATGGTGTTTTTTTCACATATATAAAAGGCAACACAGAACAAAAAGGCCTGTCAGCAAAGACAGGTAGGCTCGCCTTTCCACACCTAACTAGGGAAACTTAATTTTATTTATTTTTATTGACAATTTCAACAACTATTTCTCAATCATAAAAGTAAAAAGCACAGGCTCAGCTAGTCAGCCCATCATTTCTATTTAGCTTTTTATTTGTGTGAGGAGTTCTTTGGAGATGCAATATCTTGTTTGCAGAGACACCCTAGTGGCAACACGACATTACTCAAACACCAAATGGGGCTTGTGCACACAGTGCAGCCTCCTCCAGCTCCTTTCTGAATCTCCCCTGCACCCTGGGGCTCCTCTGCTCCCCAGCCTCCCCCACTACTGCAACTCCTGGCTGTGATATTTGGGGAAGATGAGCAAAACTTGGTTTAAAAACAAACGTTGTCATTGCCTAGCAGGTGATAATTGGCCATTGCATTTTTTTTTTTTTTCAGATGCCCCCTGAGGTTGTGCCATCACAAAGGGTGCTGGAGGATTCATCCTTGCCTGAATGACAGATCTCACACTCATCCTTCCCTGGCCAGGGGTTTCTGAATCCCAGGTTTCACGAGGAGGAATGAGAGGAGTGCACTGGGATTTCCCAGCAGAGCTGCAGGGAGCTTCTGTCTGATGTGGAAATCCATGGGATCGCTCTGGCTTTGGGTGTGATGGGTGTTGCAAGGCCGGTGATGTGCTGGTCCTTGTCCCTCTGCAGGAGTGGCTTCAGTGACCCCAGAGCACGGCCAAGGGAAGGGCACAGGGCAGGGGGATCCCTGTCCCATCACACCCAATCCCTTCACTCCCAGCTGCTTCCCATCTCTAGTTTAAAAGCAGGCACATGGAGGGTGGCAGGGACACGCTGTGTAACAGCAGTGGGAGTTTTGCACCACTTAATCAGTGGTTTGTCTCAGTCTCTTCTGCCTTCACTCAGAGCCAGATTAAAAAATACACGAAGGAAACTGAATTTCTCATGTTTGGGCTTGGTTGTTTATTAAATCTTATCAGAAAGTACAGAGGGTTCAGCAGCACTTCCAGCTACCTGCTAGAAAAGAGGAAAATGGAGAAAGATCCAGCTGCTGCAAGGTCTCTTAAAGCTAAACAGTCCAGTAGAGAATTAACACCTGTATTATTTATCCTTTTAATCCAATAACTAACTTCCTGTGACCCTCAGTGTGACACTGACTGACCAGAAACTACTGCCTGAAACCATGGAGAAGGAGGAAGATGAGCACTGAGACACCACTCAAAATCCTGCATCTTGTCCCATACCCATTACCGTGTTATAAAACCCTCAAATTCAAAACCCTTCACCGCATGAAATCACACCCTTCTATTTCACTACACACCCATGATTTTAACTCCATCACTCAAATTTGGAGCCTTCTCCAAGGCCTCATGTCCAAAGCAGTGTTCTCCAGGGGGTCAGTGCCAGACAGCACAGAAAACTCAAACCCCCAGGTTTCTGGGATCCAACAAGCTTGTGCTTGTGCTGCCTTCCCGGGGCGAACTCATTGGACCAGAGGGATAATGAACTGTCCCACAGAACCCACCCAGCCCCATTGCTCCTGCACTCCTGCCCCAGCAGCAGCTCTGGGTCGGGGTCTGCCAGCCCAAGGCTCCCTGTGAAAAGCAGATGCAATGAGACTGCACCTTCTGCTCACACTGTGGCAGTAACCCCGGGCAGGCAGGGCTGCTCTGAGCCTCCTGAATGGAAACTCTGCTCAGTGCCTCGCCGCCTCCTTTTAGCACTATCTGCAAAGATGCAGACTGGTGATTTGTGGGCATCTTCTGAAGTGAGCGCTGTAGAGGCTCAGGAGGGATGATGCAGCCCAGAGCTGCAGAAGGAAGGTGGTTTCTTGCCCAAACACAGGCCAGGGCACTTAGATATAATTCCTACAGAAGAAATAACTTGCTTTAGCTGGTTTGGGGAGAGGGAAAAAAAGAACTTGTCTCAGCTTAATTACAAATTTACTTCTTTCTCTTTCCTCTCTTGCCATCCCTGCCCCTCACCCTCTGATAAAATGAGGGTAAAAAGCCCTGCAAATGGCAATATCCAATATTCATTAGTGGCTTGTGAGAGAGACAGAGCGACACAACTCATTACTGGGTTCTTCACCTTTACCCTTGACAATGGTTATTTACATAATAACCTGACCCTTAGGTTACTCTTCATTAACAAACACATGTGCAAACACAGAAGCAGCTGGCTACAACTCATAAATATATATTGTTAACCTTGGCTTAGAAGACTTACTTTCACTTACTAAAGAAATAAAAAAAGAGAAAAGGAGACATTATTTTGAATAGCCATTATGTTATAACCTCAGTAAATGGTACAATGAGCCAGAGGCTGCTGTGTTTGAGCTTGCAGGACACGGCACCAGGCTCCTGCTGCTCCCCATATCCACTCTCCAGCAGATTTGCAAATATCCCTGTCTGGAGCATCTCCCCCTGCCCTGTGGGCACTGTCCCAGCTGGGGGATGAAGCAAAGACCACTGGCACTGGGGAGGGATTTAATCCAATCTTCCATTCCCCAAATCATTCATGCTGCCTGCTGAGCTAGGCCATGGGATGGAGCGCAAAGCTGGCATGAAGCAGGGCAGGACCTCCAGAGTGAGCTCAGCCAAGATGAACAGTGCCACTTAACCTTCTGAGCAAGAGTTTCAGGCTCCACATGGAAATATTCCTGTGCAAAATCATGGAGACCAGGATTTAGAGCTTTCCTTCCTCTTTCTGAAGACATTGAAACAGTTTCTGAGCCTTTTCCATCATCTGGCTCTTGGAGCCAGCCTCCCTAACTTTGAGGCTCTGTACCACATTCTCCAGATGCAGGTCCCATGACTTTGGTTCAGGCAGAGATATAAGATTTTCCAGGGAATACTTTAGTGGCCACACATCAGTCAACCCCAGAAGGACAAAGCATCACCAACACCACACATGGGGAGCAGCTTTCATTTTGGCCATGGCTTCACACACCTGATCGGAAGGTGCCACACAGAGGATCTGTCCCTTTTCCAGGTGTCCTTGTCTCCAAGCTGGCAGGTGACAGCAGGAACCTCGTGCTCAGGTTGTCAGAGAGCCAAAAATCAAACATAAAGGTTTGTGTTTGTTTTCAACAGCAGACGTTGCTGAGAGGAGCACATGGAGCACCACACCATTCCATTCACCCTGCCCATGGAGATGTGACAGACCTGCAGGACCAAGGGTGCTCACTGTTTGCTCCTGGCAGCTGGGATCTCACCAGCAGCTCTCTGCAGGTGCAGGATGGGTCCCTGGGCCCACGGGGGTCACCCTGAGCTCCAGCTCCTCAGCTGTGATAGAGAAGACACATTTCAGAGGTGTGAGAGGAGAGAGCAGCAGCCGGGTCTGCCTTGAGACTGACATTTGAGAAACAAAGGAATTGCTTACTGAGAACTTAAATGAGGATGAGGTGCCATTGGAACAGGAGTATATCTACTGTTTACAGAGCACAAATGTTAATTGTGTTTACGAATCCAAACCTGAAATTAACAACTCAACATTTGCAAAATCTCCCAGGAAAGGCAAACCCTGCTGTTCCAGGCACTCTGTATTATCCAGCGCAAATCATTCCGAAGCCTCTTTACCTATTCACTCAGTATTTCCAAACCAATTACTAGCTCAGAGTTTGCAAAGCAGGCTGACACTTGGGGTTTCAGACAGGGACTTCCTTCAGTCCCACTACCAATCCAACTATGTTTTAATTTAGTGAAGAGGGAAAGCATATAATTTTTTAGCTCCAGGGAAGCCAGAGGCAATCACAAATATCCCTTGAGCTGAGTCAAATTCTTCAGTTTAAAGAAGCAACCCATTCTATTGCAATAATTGGACTTTAGTGTCCCTTTCGTTTAAAGGAACAATGGCTGATCTGGAGAGCTGATGCCTTGGACAGTGGGCACCTCACCTTTGGGAGCTGAGCCACAGGCCTGGCTGGAATTGCATGAACCCAGAATAGCAAGTGCCCTACTTGCATGGAAATAATAATAAAAACAACAAAAATTAAAATATAGTAGTAATAATAATAATAATAAAAAAAGATGATGATGATGATGATGATGATGATGATGATGATGATGATGATGATGGGGTGGATGAACACACCAGAGATGCCCCTACAGCTGGGTGTTTGTCTGTCAGCAAGCCAGCATCTGGATGATGCTACACCAAGACAGAGCTTGGAGAAACCAAGCCTCAGGCTGATGAAGAAGAGATGGATGGAGGCTGGAGGTTTTGGGGAGGCTGTGACACCAGCCAGGCCAGATATTTAACCTCACACAACACCTCTGCATCCCTTCAGAGCCAAAAGGAAACACCTCCAGCTGGAAGTGTTGCCTGGAAAGGCTGACCTGGAACAGAGACTAGGCAGAGCAAAAGGGAAAAAATAGATACTTATTGAAAGGAATAAAATAGGACTTTATTGAAAGGATTCACCTTGGCCAGTGCAAGAGCCTGGCTGGGGCTGCACCCAAATCAAATCCAAGGTGGATCTCAGTCACGAGTTTTTACACTTTTATAAGTTTTGGTTCATCTTCATCTTGGGGTCAATTATCCAAGCACAGCCCAGATTTTGAAGTCTCAGCCCCCTGGTTTTCCCCTTTCCCTCACTGTTGTTTCTGCTTTTTGGGTACAGTTGTCCTTGATTCTCTAGCTGGGAAGGGATTGCTTTGTCACTGCCTTGTGAAGAGACCTTACTAACACCTAATATGAAGCTTCAGAGTTACACACCAAGCAGCAGAGATTCTGAAAAATATAAAAGCTGAAACCCAAGGCATCAGAAGGAGTGGCCAAGAGAGATGTCCCTGGAGGGTGAACGAGCAGAAGGGAACTAGTGTTCTGAGAAAAGCCTGAGAACTCTTGTTAGGGTGGAAATTCAAGAAATGAAACCTCTTTCAGTATCAGGCTGATCTCCAGAGTGAAGGACTCACCTCAGGCACCCCAGAGCACCTGCAGAGCCCAGCTCCCCCAGCAGAAGCTTTAACTGTGGTGAAGGAGGTCTGGTGCCACCCCTGGGCTCAGCAGGGACAAGGTGGCAGCTCTCCCCAGCCTGCACCAACAAACCACACTTCCCCCTGCGCCCAGCAAATGTCAGCCCAATATTAGATGTGGCTGTGGCACATATAAATCCAAGTTAGAAAATGCCATCATGTATTTTTAATCCAATCGCCTCGTCACCGCATAATAAAATGAAAGGATTGCCGAGTTTGACTGGCATTTGTAAGTAGCATGTGAAAGGGGCTAATAGAGGGAGAAAATTAGCTGCATTTATCATCTTAACTACATTCATATTACACTCACGATCCAATTGTTTAAAAATTGGGCTTTTAGAGCAGGTCCTTTTGAAAGTTTAAGCATTCCAAACAACCGCGATTTATTCTCAGAACAAACATTACCTTAGAAAAGATTAATTCTGGAGCTTTTGTGAATTGTAAAAGGGATGGACTTTGTTCAGTGGGTTTCTGGTAAGTGCAGTCAGCACCAAAGACAGTCAAAACACAGGATTTGTGTTCTTCACCGAGTGCTGATGTTTGGGGGAAAAAAGTGTAATTGGAACCCATTTAACATTTGAAAAAATCCTACAAAATCTTCTCTCTGAAACAGCCCTGAGTTTAACAAAATTTCCAAAACATTCAAAAGCTGAGGTGAGAGGTTTTCTCAAATTTTGTTTTACCATTTTTCTGTTACAATTTTACATTACTGCTTAGTATTTTAGTGGCAGCAAGTGGTTTTAATGACATTACAACTTAAGGCTTGAAACATTGTAGTGGTTTTTTAAACCAGCCAGATTGTCTGTTACTCAGCCCTAACTGAAATATATTATCTAATTCTTAGAGATTCCCATTTGTGCTGTAATCAAAAGTTGTAATTGAAAGAAAACAACATGAAAATCATGTTGAGAATGAAAGCACTCACCAAACTCACAGTCATACAACTGAGCAAACCTGACCTACACATGTAGACATTTCAAATAGTACTAAATATCTTCATCTCATAATAGAGTAAACAATTAAAAATGTGAACAAAATATCTAGTTTTAGGTCATATTGTGATGTCAGAGGTTGTTCAAAGTGACATAAATAGATATATATAAAAAAATTCTGTAGCTCTGTGTGTTCACCACCACAAAATGTCATGATTTTTCTAAACTAATGCTTAGTTTCACAGAATTTTTGCACACTGAAAAAAACCCCACCCAAAAACATGCTTAAACTCTAATTTTTTGACTATACCAAAACAATGCAAACTTGACATTAAGGAAACAAAAGTTTCCCCAAGATTTCTTGCAGGTGTTTATGCTGGGCTCCATGTGCAGCTGCAGGACCTGGCTCCCACACCTGAGTTACCTGTGGCCCAGCCATCGCATGAACACACAGAAATTCTGCTTCCACTGAAAATTTCCACTCCTGGAGCCCTGCCTGCTGTTCTCCTATCACAGTCCCCAGGGCAGTTTCCTCCCCAGCTAGTTTTTATCAATCCTTTGGATCCCAGGGTGACCTGAGCATTTATTCTGTTGCTGAGATGTCTCTGCAGCAAGAACATCAGGAGCCAAATTTTCCCTGCCCACTCTGCTGATGTCAGCTCTGGGGAGGTGGTGGGGGGTGATTTTGCCCAGGAATGGTCCTGGCAAATCTGGCATTTCAGTCAGCTGCTAGTCAGGTGCACCTGGTGCTTGAGAACAGGTCACAGAGTCGTCTGCAGAACTTGGGGTCCCCCCAGTGTGGGAGTCTGGAGACAAAATCCTCCAGTGCTTACAGCGTGGCTGACTCAGGGTCACCCTCCTGGGGTGCTGGGATGTCACCCTATCTCCATCTGATGTCCCCCTACCCACTGATATCCAGTTACTTTTCCTTTGATGTCCATGTCCCTCTCCTCTGATACCTACCTACCTCCCTCTGATGTCCCTCTGATGTCCCTCTCTCCTCTGATATCCACTTATCCCCCTTCTGATGTCCCTGTCGCCTCTGCTGTCCCCCTCCCCTGTGATGTGTGGGTCACTCACTGCCCCTGTGACCAGCACCCCCTTTTCTCACAGACATGTGGAGCAGAGGTATGCACTAAAGGGCTCAAGAGAGCTTAGAGGAGGGTAAATCCCAAGAAAAAAAAAAAGTCAGGAAATAAGCCTGGGCTCAGGACCCAAGCTCGGCAGACACCGTGAGCTCTGCAGGGCCCTGGCTGGGCAGGAATGGCCCTGCCTGGGGGAGAGGGTGCCAAAGAGCCCAGGAATGGCCCTGCCTGGGGGAGAGGGTGCCAAAGAGCCCAGGAATGGCCCTGCCTGGGGGAGAGGGTGCCAAGAGCCCCCATTTCTCCTGCTCATTGCCAGGCGAGCTCCTCCAGCCCGGCCACCTCCACCTAAGCACAGTCGCCACTCGCTGCTGCAGCTCCCTGCCCTTCTCGCTCCATCCCGTCCCAGGGAGGGCTCTGGGGGCCCCGTCCCCGCCCGGAGCCCTGTGAGGCAGCCGGGCTGCTGCGGGGCCAGCCCCGAGCCGTGCTCGCCGCTCATCCCCCGCTCCTGCCGCGATAGAGATGTCGCTGGCAAGGCGAGGCATTTCCGAGCGGCTTGCTGGGAGGAGTCCCTGACCCGCTCGGTAATTACTCGTGCTAACAGCTTAACTAACATGCAAATTCCTGCGCTGACTGACAGGTAAACAGTGAGCTGGCCTGCCCGGCTGGGTGGTGGTGGGAGAAGAGGGGGCACAGTGACATAGATGTAAAAGCTTTGTGTCAAATTCCACATCTAACGCGGCTTGGAAGTGCGACATGATTCATTAGCCTTATTTCATGCCTAGGATAACAAAGTTGCGGTGGTTGCGTTAATTGAGGAGGGAGGAGCGGGAGGGACTGGCTGGCACAGCAGCTCCGGGGCCACCGCTGTCACAGGGATGCTGGCCACCGTGACTGGCACCTGGCGGGGCGTTTCTCTGCCTTTCAAGCAAAGGGACCTCTCTCATCTCGTGCCAGATCCAAACAGCGTGCTGGAGAGGCTGGAAGATGCTCCAGGGGCTGTTTCTCCCCCAGCATCCCCCACCCCTCCCGGCAGCAGCCAACGCTGCTCTGCCGCTTCAAAGCAGCAAAAAGAGGAGGCAGGTTTTGAGCAAAAAGATCTCAAACTCTGGTAAGGCCGATCCTTGCAGCTCTCTCTATCCCTCCCTGTGTCCATCAGCTCTTCCCTCCCTCTCTCTTTTAACACTGTGGCCAATCCCAGGTTCATAAAATCCAGCTCTGGGTTAGATGCAGAGGCTGAGGCAGTGCTGGGGCTTATGGCAGAGGAGGTGAAAGGGAGGAAATTGCAAACCTGAATTTAAGCCATGCTTTAGAGTGATCTAACACAGCCACTAAGCCCGACAGCTCCCTCATTTCCTGCTCCTCGCAGAGTTTCTGCCCTGAGGTTTGTTGATGCTGGCTCGTGTCCAAGAACCTGAAGAAATTGTACAAATCCTCCTGTGCCACGGAGCAGCACAGCCTCCAAAGGCTAACAGGGTGGGAAAGAGTCAGACAGGCAGGAGCACTTCCACCAGCATCCTTAAAATGTGGGGGGAGCCCAGAGCAGGACAGGACCCAGCAGTGATGGCTGGCTGCCCAGCACCAGCTCAGGTCTGCGGAGGAGGATGATGATTTTATTCTTGCTGGCATTGTGCAGGGGCTGGAGATAGCACAGGCTGCGTGCTGTGGATCTGAGTGACCACAGTGCCAGAGCCAAAGGCTGCTGTCCCCCTTGAGCCTTCCCACCCACATGGAGAGCTCAGGCTTCCACAGAGGAGTGCCCCACTTCCCAGCCCTCTGAGACCCCGAGCCAACAAACTGCAACTTAATGACTTAAAGGAGAAAATATCCAATAGCAGGAGAACACCAAAGCAATCCCACACTTCCCTGCCTGCAGAGGGAAGGGGCACCCAAGCACAGCCAGTGGGATGGAGGAGGCAAGGGGTGAGCATTCTCTCTCCATGGGGGTGTGGAGGACTCTCCAGAAGGGCTGCATGGCACTGTCACAACCAGCAGCCTCATCTACCATCCCTGGAGGGATATAAAAGGTGTGTGATGTGGCACCTGGGGACATGGCTTAGTGGAGGGTTTGGCAGTGCTGGGTTAGTGGCTGCACTCAGTGATTTTATGGGGCTTTTCCAACCTGAACTATGATTCCATGCTCTGCCAGCCTCGTGCCAGAAGCTCCAGCCACTGGGCTGGATCATCCCTCTCCCTGTGTGTTTATTTCTTTGGAGTAGCTGTTAAAAACATCTGTCAAGCCTGGGGATTCGAGGGGGCTGGGAGAGGGGAGCGAGCTGCCCCGCTCTCCGGGCTCCTTGCCACAGCCACCGGCTTCATTTTCATGTCATTTATTTATTTATTTATTTTGGTGCAAAGCTCCAGTGTCAGCTCTGCGCAGAGCCTGCTCACAGCTCCAAAAAGCACCTCCATTATTCTCAGGCCATTTGGTAGCAGTTGCCATGGAGATCAAAAGCAAAATGGCATGCAAATCAACACGGCCCCGCGCTCGATAACAACGGGAAAAGGGCAGCCGGATAAAAAAAAACCCACTTGAAATGCTTCAACCTGCATTGCTGGCTGTGATTAGATCTAGAAGGTAAGAAAAATACCCTAATGGGTTACACCAAAGGACTCGAAAACACAGCTCAGCCATGGCCTGTATGAGTGTCAGCGTGAACCCCCCACTCCACACACATTACAACCAAGCAAATACTTTATGATGAGAAATTCATGCAGTGATTTGCCCCTCTCCCCTTTTGCTCAGTGCCACCCATGCCCAGCTGCCGCGTTCCAGGTGTTTATCAGGAATCACGACACCATGGGGTTGTAACCCAGTCCCTCTCCGGGGATGGTTGACACAGCTGCAGTTCCAAGCCTTGCTTTCAGTGCTGGAGAAGGAGGATTTGCCTTTGCCAGTCCTCTTCTGCCCAGCTGAAAAGTTGATTCCTGCCAGCCATTCCCCACTTGTGGAAAACAAGCTCCATGCAGGCCAGGCCAATGCGCCAAATGTTAAAATCTAGCACCACCCTCCTGTTGGATTCACAACTTCTACCCTGAAGTGTTGAGAGCAATGAGAGGGATGTAGGACTATGAATGCAAGCCTTCAGAACCCAGATTTTTGGGTATCCTGGGGCTGGGTACCTTCTGGTCATGGGCTGTGCTCTGGGGAGGATGCTCATCTAACAAGCAGCTCCTCAGTATTTTGTTTTCTCCTTATTGTTACAGGCAAACTCGTGCCTTCACACAAATCAACCCTGCTTTGAAGACAGAATTACTCATTTTTCACAGGCCTGCCCACAGCATTACAACTACGCTACTTAGTGCTTCAGAAATATGAATGAATTTATTATCCACCACAACAGGCAGCATTCACACCACAGCCCTTATCTGTACAGCTACAGAACAAAGACTTGGGAGAGAAAAGCATCAGGGATTTGAGACGAGGATATTTGGGTTTTTTCCCTGGTAGGTAGAAGCATTAGACAGCAGTGCACATGCCCAGGGGACATGTCCTGCCAGCCTCATCCCTGAGCCAAGAGCCCAGCAACCCAAGCCAAAAAACAGGGAACACGTAATTGAGTGCCCATCAGTGGAGAGTTTGGCCAAGGGACTTCAAATGTGTCATGTAAATTCTGATTTTCCAAAGGCTCAAACTTAGAGCAGCCAGTGCTTTTCCACAATGTGTCATGTAGATTTTGATTTTTCCAAAGGCTCAAACTTAGAGCAGCCAGTGCTTTTCCACAAAAGTCAGCTCCTGTCATGTTCCAGGAAACTTTTCTCAAATATTTTGGGTGTGTTTATGCCCAAGGATCTCAAAGACTGCTGGATGTGACTGAGCTCCAACAAAGCAGCTTGCAAAGGAAAGGCTGATTCCTCCTCTGCAGCTGCAAGGTTTGTTTTCTGGAAGAAAACAGTGCAAAGGAGAGGGAAGGGTTATGGACACATAAGATCCTAGGAGAGACTGGAACCACAAGAGGAGAGGAGGTGCCTTAGCTCCAGGAAGAATTCCCACCTACAAGAGGCCATGGGTTCTTGTTGTCCAAGGGGGACACACAGCCACCCTTTTCCTGTCAGTTACCTACACTTTGCCAAGTGCCATAAATTCCTGCTCTGTTTTAGCAAGCTCTTTATCAAACCCACATGCTCCTCTGGCCTGTGGAAACTATCCTGGGACAAGTCAAACATGCAAAAGTTACTGCCTTGAAGACTGGTTTTCTGATTGCTTTTTTAAAATACTTTTTAAAAAATTTAAAGCCATACTCACTCCTAGCAGAATTCAGGGTCAGAGTGTTTCAAACTCTCACTCCATCCTGCCTTGGGGTCATTAATTTTCAGGCTGCTAAAGCTTTTACAGCAAGGTGTGAGTTTGTTCCAAACAGCACATTTGGGGCAATTCAGAGCTGTGTGTTTCTAATGCAAAAATCCCATCTCTCCACCTTACACGAGCCAGAGAAGCTCCCTGTGCAGTGCTGGAAACAAATTATTTCATGGAGTCCCAGAAAGTTTTGGAGGGAAGAACACTTCAGGATCGTCTTGTTCCAACCTCCCTGCAGGGACACTTTCCAGGTTACTCCAAGCCCTGTCCAACCTGGCCTTGAACACTTCCAGGGAAAACATTTCTGGGAAAAATCTTTCCCCCTCAGTCATGCTTTCCTCCCCTCTGCAGCTCCCCAGTGCCATGGAGCTCTGCTGTTTCCCAGATCCATCTTGTGCCTCCTTGCACCACCCACCCCACCCCTCCAGGACATAAAACCCAGGCCAAGCCTTCACTTACAGAAGGAGCTAAAGTAATTTCACGACTATAAGGTGCACCAGACTATAAGGCACACTTTTTTTTTTCAGCGAGGATCCGCACACAACAAAGTAACGAATTAGTAACGAAATTGCAGGGTTTACTGGCAGCTGCTCAATTTGCAAACATTTTTCACAGATCGGTGCAGCCTTTAAACACAGCCCCAGTGCCCTCCCCGTGCCGTGGGCCCCGGCACTCCCGCCCGCCTCTGGCATTGGCTGGCATGGCTCTTGTAGCTGCCATGGTTCGCAGTTCCAGGTTGGCAAATTCCCAAACTTTGTCCATATATAAGGTGCACCAGATTATAAGGTGCACTTCTGGGTTCCGATCAAAATTTTAGTCAAAAGGGTGCGCCTTATGTGCATGAAATTACTGTAATTGGGACCCATCTCCTTGGCCTCCCCTGAAGTTGGTGGTGTGAGGAGCACACCCCTTCCTAATTACATTTCTTCTCAGAAATCCAAAGGAGAGGGAAACAGTTGAGTAAAGGTCACATTAATAACACTGGCTGAAGGTCTGGGGATGTGTATTTTTCATTAGAGACACATTTGACTGAAGGGGACGGTTCATTTTTGGAGTGACAGAGTTTCTCTGGGAAGCCATCAATACCATCAGACAAATTTAGCTATTTTTCTTGTCACAGCTTGCTTGCCTGCTGGAAACATGCTTCCTTACCCAGAAATGTCAATACCACTGCATGCACTCGTGCTTTTCCATGGCCAAGGTATCAGAGAAGAGGCATTTCTGCCTCCATCACAGCCTTGAAATTCCTGCCAGACCATTTCTGCATCCAGTGGGAACTCCCACATCCCACACCCACACCCCATCCCAGGGATGCTGCAGCCCCAGGAAGAGCCTTCAGTGGATGAAACTTTTCTGGATCACTGCCACCAAAATAATCACCTGAGGATCATCTCTCCAGGTGCCAGGTCCATTCCCAAACACTGGACTCTTCATCTTTGCTGTCACCTTTGGGACCACCCAGCCCTGTAAGCCTCAGGTGAACTGAGGGGACCTGGGCTATGAAGGGTCACTGCAATTCCATTTTTCCAAGCACAAAATGGCAATGAGATGAGATTTAGGATCCTGTTTGTTGGGTTTGGATGCCTGATAATGATGACAGGAACTGGATGACCAGTTCTGCACCATCCCTACCAAATCCCCTGTGCCACACACTGAGTTTTCCCACGCATCTCAAAACTGCAGCTTCCTCAACATCTTATTTTTCCATTTATTCCCATTTTTCCCCAAAGCACCTTTTTCTCAAGCCCTCAGTGCAGCACCCCTTAAGCCCAGTTCAAAGCTGGGTGAGCCTGAAGTGGTGGAGAGGTGCCAAAACACAACAAGAAGTGCAAGAAATTTTCTGGGGGCTGCTTAACCCGGTGGCTACTGCAGGGAGGCAGCTCTGTCACAGCTGTCTGAGCAATCCATTTGCCAATTAAGTTAATATACTCAAATCCCTCCTATCCACCAGAAAGGGCAGAGCAAATCCAGGTGAGAGAGTGGAGTCTTACAAGTCTCTTACGTGTCAAGAACAAAGGAATAGGAAAGAAAAAATGGGAAAAAAAGGTGAAATCCACTCCTAATTACCAGGAGGTGTCAGGGGGCTCGTTTATACCTTGGCCTGCTGCTCTGCAGGGAGGAAGGAGCAGGTACACCCAGCACTGGGTACAGGTGTGACTTCCTGCAAGGAACCTTGGGGAACTGCTCTGCAGTTATTCTGGAGGAGACACAGCTCAAATTCCACCAAGGACCCTCTGCTGGGATCTGGGGGTGCAAGGAGCTGAGCTTGGGCGCTACGGGTATGGAACCAAAGCTGTTCCTGGAGACCCCAGAAGGAGGATATTAGGGAAAAACTGGCCCCTAGAGTGAAATATTTCAGAGTGGAGGAGCAGCTGATGTGATTAAACCCTGTGCTTTTTCCAGCTAAGTCAGTTAATTAAAAAAAACAACAAAAAAACTCAGTTAAACAACAGCAAAAAAAAATAAAAAATTGAAAGGGAGCATTTTTTCTTGTTCTTATGCATCCATCCTCTGCCATGGGCTGATCCTGGTTGAGCTCACAGCTCCTGACCCACACAGAAACCTCTGGGGCAGCTCCAAGAGCCTCTGGCTGCTGGTCCATGCCCAAGGCTGTGGGGTGGTTTGGGTGCCATCACTCCTGGGCTGGCACAGCCTGGTGATGTCCCTGCTGTCCCACCCTGAAGGAAACATCATCCTCATCCTCCTGGAGAAGCCACCAAGAGGGAGCAGCTGTCCCTGGTGCCAGTCATCCCTGGGGTGGACAAACAAGAGCTGTACAAACATGACCCACCTGCAGAGAAAGGCTGAATGAGCTGGGTTTGGTCTGCAAAAGGCTGAGAGGGGATGGGATAATCCAGGCTGTATAATGAAGCCAGCAGGCAATTGTTTCTCACGTCCTTAGGGGCATCACAAAGTCATCAGCTTAATTTGCAGGAAGGACTTAAAGGAATTAACAAATATATATAGTACAGATTTTCACCTACATGTTAAATATATATATGTACTTAGTGCCTTTTCACCTGTATGTATTAACTGTATAATTAATAAACATAAAGTACCTTAATACCTCAGGATGAATAAGAAATACATTTAATAAATGTATAATTAATGCATCTTCACACGCACACACACGTACACATAAAGGAAAGCCCTTTCTGTCTGGTGGCTCTGACAAAGTCCCAGAAGCTGCTGGGGAGGGAGAACTGTGGGACTCGCTGCTTTGAAGGTTTTTAAGAGCAGGTGGAACAAGAGCATCTCAGCAGTGACCCCTCTGAGGGCTCAGAGCATCTCTGGAGGACAATTCTGTTTGTGCAAATTGCAGAGCTCTGCCCCATCCCAATCTGCCCCATCCCAGACCTTTTTTTTTTTTTCATTTTAATTTTTGTTTTGGGGGGCAGGAGTGGGGCTAGGAATGGGCTGGAAAGTGAGGAAAATGCTGCCCTGGGTTGGGGCGACCCTGAAATCCCAGTAAGGGCAGAGAGAAGTGGGAGACAGCAGCTCTGCTTTAGGGAGTGATGCTCAGGGTGAAAGCAGCCTGCCTCCTCTCCTGAGCCACGGGCAAAGCACCTCATAAAGACTGTCAGCAGCTGATGGGTGACTAAAATAGAGAACAAGATACTGTAAATAATGGCTGAAAAACACTTCCACACAGGGCAGCAGGTGGGGAGGGGGGAGAAAATTTCAGTAAAATATCTCCAAGCTATTGGCAAACTGAACAGAAATGAGTTAAGGATGGCTAAAGCATGGGGCTCATCTATAACAGCACAAAACCCCCATTTATCGGGAGATGTGAGCGATTTGCTGCATGAGGCAGGGACATCTGTCACCTCTGTGAGCTGCAATTAGCTGCTACTCTGCTACCCAAAAGAGGTCACCAAAAACTACAGGTTCTCTCTTCCTAAAGGAAAAACTCCTGGGCTCTGCATTTCCATTAAGAGCAATTGCAAGTTTGGGCTTCAACATGATTGAATGATCTGGAGGAGTGATGGCCTTTGTGGGTGCTGTAGTTTGTCTCCTGGAATTGCAATTTCAGTCATTTTAGAGACATGACACAGCCCTGGCAGCTCAAGGATGCTGGGCTCTGCTCAAGGGGAGCATGCTGGGCTTCAGGGAGTGGGCAGGACTGGGGTGAGTTTTTAAAAATTGCCTTTCATTAATTAGTTTCATGGCTTAAAGCAGCTCTGTGGGGATCAGGTGCTGTGGGAGGCTCTGTGCACAGCTCCAGCCCATCCCTGTGCTGGCCACAGGGTCCTGTCCCAGCACATCCTTCACTTCTGGCCACATCCTGTCACACCAAGTCCCATCCCTGTCACACCAAGTACCATCCCTGCCAGCACCAGCTGGGTTTTACAACCTAAGCAGGACCTGCAGCTTGATTTTCTGATCCTTTTTATCTTCTGACCATACATTGAGGCCTTTTTCTTCAACAACTTAGGCAGCTTCTGTGTCACAACTGGCGAGCAAATCTCTGACAAATAATTCACACCACAGGTTTCACTTCTGCTCAGGAGGAGTCAGCGAGCTGCAGCTTTCTCAAGCTGAGCTAAATTTTCCCCCTAATTATTTATGCAAATATTGCACAACCTGGCAGCAGCTCACAAACTACGTGTTGCAAGGTTCTGAGTGCAGGCAGGGGCCCTGGGATGTTTCCCTGCTCTCACTTCAGAGCTGGTTTCCTGTATTTGTGATCAGACTTGAACCCTCGTGTCCTGCAGGTTGTGGAGGAGCTGAGGACTTTTGCTGCCTTCCAAAAGTGGGTGGAAGAATTCTCAGCAAGCCCTCAGAGGGACCCAAAACCAGGCTAAGGGGATCCTTTCCTGCTCTGAACTGTCAATTCATAGAATCACAGAGCGCCTTGGGTTGGAGAGACCTCGAATACCACCTAGTTCAAACCTCCTGCCTTGGGCAGGGACACCTTCCACTGCATCAGGCTGTTCCAACATCACTCAGTGCTTCCAGGGATGAGGCAGCCTGGAGCAACCCGTGCCATGGCCTCAGCACCCTCACAGGGAAGAATTGCTGTTCCCTGCTCCTTCCCTTTCCATTATTTCCCTGCCTTTTGCTCCTCGTGGCTGGGCACTGGGTCCCTGCCCCTCCTGCAGATGGGACTGCATCATCTGCTTATCTCCCTTCACGTTACTCAAAGAACAACTTTACTCTTCATCTGTCTTCAGCAGGAATCTCTGAAGCATTAGGAGCTCCCAACTGCAGCAGGGGATGAAGTCATGGGCACACCACAGAGGGAGGAGAAGGAGGTGGGGGATAAAAAGGTCTCTTGGCTCCTGTGATGCATCAGGTGGTGCAAACAGATGTGCTGGGGCTGCTGCAGAGTCTGTCCCCCCTCCCACTCCCATCAACCCAGCCCTTGTCTGAGACACCTTTTAAAAGCAGCTCTCGCCACAAATCTTCACTGCGCACATCAGTTATATCAAATTAATTCAACTGAATTAATAACAGTAATTAATTCATGCATATTAGCATAACACCATGCATCATAGATGGAGGCTAATAAATGCAATACTGATTTTCTTAATCGACTTCTTCAGCTGCCATGTGTCTTAGTCAAAGGGATGCTGTGGGGTCTTCCCCTCCTTTCCCTACGCAGATGAGGGAAAAAAAAGCAGCCAACAAACACCAAAGGTATTTCTGATTCCGACTGCACTTCTACAACAACAACAACAACATGCATGGGGTTTGTGCTCTCAGTTCCCTGCAGCCCAGCCAGGCCATGGGGCTATTTAAAGGTCACCCTGCAAGTGTAAGGCTCTGTAAGAGACACTGCCCCAAAAGCAGGGAGAGGAGCAACAGTGGCCAACGACCACTGTAATAATCATATATCTGGATATTATTTTCTTCTCTCTCACATGGTTATTAAGAGACTATGAGGGTCTTAAAGCTAGAACCTTTTGCTCTGGGAAAATTATATGTGACACTTTACATACGGATTAGATAATTAATGTATGTCCTGATTTCTTCCACCGTAACATAAAAAGGGCGAGAGCAGCGCTATAATTCCAGATAATTAAGGAGCGATGGAGTTGCAGTGGCCTCCACGGCAGTGGGAGTGCTGCCCGCTGTCATTAGTGCTGGAGAATCCCTCTCTGCTCTGCACACCTCGCTGCTGGCTCTGTCCTCCTCCCCAGGGGCCACCCAGCTGTCCCTGACCGCTGCCACCAAACCCAGCCCATCCCTCTCCTGCCATCTGAAGGTGCCAGGAGGAGGCAGGACCCTGCAGAACAGCAGAGCTGTTTGTGCTGCAGAAGATGAGCCCAGCCCATGGAGCGAGGGCAGCTCCTCACTGCTGGGCACACGGGGCTTGGAGAGTGCAGCCACTTTGGCATCGCTTCCAAACCTCAGGCGGCCCCAGCAAAAAGCTCAACCAGTTCATCTCCTCCTTCTCCTGCTCCCAAAGGACATCACGAAGGACAAGCTGGCCACACCAGAGAAATGAGTGCCACACCAGTGCAAAACCTCAAAATGGGCTAAGCAGACCTGCTGAGAGCCCAGGGTGGCAGAGGGCAGGTGTCACCGTGCACCTCGGTGGGACTGCAGGGCCCTGCACTCTGCTGGCACTGCCTCTGCAGCACTGCTGAGCCTTTGGAGACACAGCAGAGCACGGCACATCCTTCCCAATGCAAAAATGCTCATACTGAGCCCAATTTGCATTAAGCCCAAACTAGTTTTTTCCAGCGAGGTAGGCGAGACGCACTCGTTTAATGTAAAGAAAATGCATGTCGGTGCATGGGGACAGAGTATCTTTTCAGAATATCCTGAAATCCCTGCAGGACCTCCCTGCCTGCTGTGATCAAACATTAAAATCTAGAGCTGTCACTAAGCAAAACAAACACAAACTGTCTGTGCTTTCATCTGCACAGCACCCTGCATCCTGCCTGCTGACTGCTCCTGCAGCCGGGGACCGTGCCAGGCTGGGGGACAACAACAGCACCCGAGGCACACCACAGTGGGACATTAATGGGCTCTGAAGGAGCAGGTGTTTCCCAGTTTGTCCTTGTCGCAGGAAGCTGCTGGTTTTAGCTCGGTGCAGCCTCTGAGGGCTGCGGGTGCCTGCTGTCCCCAAGGAGGAGCAAACACAGCCAAGGGAGCAAGAGGGGCAGTGCCAGCTGGGAGGGGAGCAGGGCTGTGTCCCCCTGGACTGGTCACATCTGTGTGTGCCAAACCTTTTCCTGTGCAGCTGAGCTCTGCTCTCAGAATGAAACAACCCCCAAAACACCCTACAGGCAAAACCCACCCGCCCCAGAGCAGAGCTCTCAGCCAGGCTCCTCTCATTTCCTGGGGCACCGAGGGAGGAGGGCAGAGCTGGGCTGCAGGTGAGTGATTATTTCTTTCCTGGCTCCATCCCTGCCTGCTCTGCAGCCTTTGTTTACCCGCAGCTCCTCAGCACATCACTCACTGCGTCTCGAGTGCTTCCCTGCTCCCCAGCATCCTGACAATTTTGTATTTAAAACACTAATAATAATCAAGCCGTGTTCTTTTTCCTCCTCCTGCAGGATCTCCTAAGGCTGCGAAGGTCTCAAACGTTTGACCGGGAGCCTGATAAATGCTTGCCTTCAGCGATGCACTTTCTTGTAGCACCTCTGAAATATGTATGCACATGTTATGCGCTGTGGATGCATATCAATGCCACATCTACCTTTGCATATTAAATCATCGCCACATCTTCTCTGGCAGTAAAATATGCAGAGCATATGCTAAAGACAGCATCTCCCCTGCCTGAGCACAGCATCCCTCCCCCTGCACCCTCTCCCCCAGCACAGGCTGTGATCCCAGGTATTTCAGCCCCTCTCTTTTGTTCTTCTCCTAAGAGAGGTATTTATTTTTATTTCCTCCCTGCATGCTGCTTTCACTGTTTTAAGGACTCCTGTTACTGCCTGCTTATGAATGTATTCCAGATAGAGCTGTATCCCAACTACTTTCCTCCTTCAGAGGGAGGACAAATATGAGATATCATGGAAAAACTGTCTGGAACAAGCAGCCAGCAGGAGCATGGGATTGCCTCCCCTGTATTTACCCTGTCCCACTGCACAGTCCTGTCAGGGATTTCAGACAAATCTCAAGCCCTGCCATCACTGCTGCCCCATCTCCTGCTTTTACACCTGAGCAGTCAAACCTGGCTGACATCAGGTTTGAGTTACAAAAAAGAGAATGAGAGGTTTCTGATGGAGACTGGGAATATTCGCTTTGATGATCACTGGGATAAGAGCCAGAAACAAGAATAATCATTTGGGAGGCATAAACCAGCCGCTAGGTGCTGGGATTAGGCAGAAATCTCTTGTCAAGGAAGAAGCCTTGGTCCTTGGAATGTGTTACACAGGGACTCCAGAGACTCTCCCACTGCAAGGCTGGTTTAACAAAAATGCTTAAATTTACAGCAGGGCCATTCAAAGTCACACACAAAACATGCTCACTCCCCCTTGGGAGTCACAAGAAGTGTTTTCCCCAAAATAATCCCATGGGCATATCTGTGTGCAAGGGTGCCAGACCTGGAAGTGGAATTGAGCACCATGGAAGTAAATGGTTCCTCTATTGTTACAGATGTAATAAAGCAAATTATTATTAATATTAATAATATCCCAGGCACCTACACTGACAGATCCTACAGCCCAGTCCCTGGGCCAGGCAGGGAGCTGTCATCTCTCTGGTCACAACAAAGCTCCTGGGGCAGTGGCACAGCGGAGGGACTGGCTGAGCTCAAAATCCTCCCCTACTTCCCTCTCTCTGCAAAATAGGCCAAGAGTTCAGGTTCTCCCGTGTCCCCCCACAGCCTGGCTGGTGATCAACCCTCCTCCTTTCTCACCTGCTAATTCTCCTCTCCTACCTGGGGGCTTCTGTCAGGAATTCCTCTTCCACCCTGACTTGGCTCTCTCCTCCTCCCCCCACCTTTCACTCACTCTAATTTTGCAGGTTTCAGAGAAGTGAGGAAAGCTGTTACTGGTAAAGGAAGCTCTAACAGAGCAGAACAGCACGAGCCCTTTTGTTTCTGTAGGAGATGTCAGAAGGAGCAGGGTTAGTGAGAGATGTTTCCTCCTCAGCTCCCAGGTGGCTGCTTTCTCCTGCAGGTACTGACCTGCTCACCTTTCCCAGCTCTGCAGCAAAAGCCCCTGGATGACACCTGATGTCCCCAAAGCTGGTCCTGCACCACACAGAGAGCAGAGATGCTGTGCTCAGCAGTCTCATCCCCATCACACAGCACAGAGCTGGGGTCACGAGCTGTGCAAGGCTCAGCTCTCCCTCCTGGCTGTCACCACTGCCATTTTCCAGAAACAGAGGGACCAGGCTGATTATGTCACCACGTCACCAGGCTCATTTCCACCCACAGCCACCTGCTTTTCAATTAGCACCTGCCCCAGGTCAAAAAGAGCTTGACCCCTTTCACCTTGTGGCACAAGAACAAATCCTGCAGCACAGATTAACAGCACAGGGAGCACTTTCTCTCCTGCACTTCTCTAGAAAGTAAAGTCCTGTTAAAGTCTTCAGGAGATCAAGGAAAGCCCAGAAGAGCTCAAGCCTGAAGCCCCCAAGCTCTCCACAGGCACTGTGTCCTACAGAAACCACAACATGAAATAGAATCTCCCTGACATCCTTTTGGAGCCTCGACCCCCAGTTCTGTCACAAGTCAGGACAGCCAGCACAGCATGTGGAGCTGCTGGAGAGAGTCCAGAGGAGGATACAGAGCTGCTCCAAGGACTGGAGCCAGGCTGAGAGAGCTGGGGGTGCTCACCTGGAGAGGAGAAGGCTCCAGGGAGAGCTCAGAGCCCCTTGCAGGGCCTGAAGGGGCTCCAGGAGAGCTGGAGAGGGACTGGGGACAAGGGATGGAGGGACAGGACAAGGGGAATGGTTTCAAACTCTGAGAAGGCAGAGTTAGATAGGATATTTGGATTAAAGCTGGTGAGGGCCCAGAGAAGCTGAGGCTGCCCCATCCCTGGAAGTGTCCAAGGTCAGGCTGGATAGGGCTTGGAGCAGCCTGGGCTAGTGAAAGGAGTCCCTGCCATGGCAGGGAGTGGAATGAGCTGATCTGAAAGGTCCCTTCCTACCCACCCCATTCTGTGATTCCACCCAGCCAGGTGTCCCCGAGCTGTGGGGTCAGCACCAGGCACACCCTGGGGATGTGAAGCTGAACCAAGGCCAGGAAAAATTAATCACGTACATTTAAAACCAAAGATGTGATGCCATCTTTTCATTTACTGGAACTGCATCACACACAGCTGCAGTGGGGTGCCCAGGTGTGCTGGGGACAGTGACAGCCCCACTGACAACCACATCTTGGCTCCAACAACAGGACAACCATCAGCTAAAACCATGCTGCTGGCACAGAGCCACAGAAAATCAAACCTAGGGACGAGCAGGGACGAGAAACAGACACTTCAGCACTGCTGCTACAAATTTTAGGAGGAGATGGGCCAACTTCATACATCTGTCTGTCTTTACAGGAGGCTAAATTAAGAACCACCATAGAAGAAAAAGTACAGTAATTTCACAACTATCAGGCGCACCGGACTATAAGGCACACTTTTTTTTTTGCAGCGAGGATCCACACACAACAAAGTAACGAATTAGTAACAGAATGGCACGATCGCGAGGTTTACTGGCAGGTGCTCAATCTGCAAATATTTTTCACCGATCGGCGCAGCCTTTAAACGCAGCCCCAGGCGCCCTCCCCATGCTGAGGGCCCCGGCACTCCGCCCGCCCCTGGTGCCGGCTGCCGTGGCTCTCACAGCTCGCACTTACGGGTTGGCAACTCTCCAAACTTTGTCCATATATAAGGTGCACTGGATTATAAAGCGCACTTCTGGGTTTCGATCAAAATTTTAGTCAAAAGGGTGCGCCTTATAGTCGCGAAATTACTGTAATTGAAAATGCAAAATCTCTGCCAGTGTGGCCAGTGATCTTCATATCCTGTGGCACCACAGGGATGGGCCTCACCCTGAGGGCTGTGCCAGAAGAGCAGGAATCTCCCCAGGAACCACCTGCACAGCCAGCCCTGTCCGTGCTGCACTCCCAGCCTGTAGCGTGTGAGGATGCAGAGCCCAAACCCATGGGGGCTCTGTCCCTCTCCTGCCTGTTGCTGCAGCTGCTCACAGTAGCTCTGCCCTCCCTCCCCAGCCACCCCCCGAGCTCTGAGCATCACATCTGTGCCCCTTTCACCGGGAGAGAGATTTTTCTTAGTGCTGGTGCTCCTCTCCATCTTTCAGGGTGAATCATTGCTGGTTTAAGCACACAGCAAAGATTTATGCAGTAATAGATGTGGGGAATAGCTGTGGCTCCGGGGTCTCAGAACAATAATACATAATTCAGAAATTAATACAGGGTAGCAAAGACAATGGGATTTGAAATGAACATCATCGGCCAAAGCAAAAGGAAAACTCCACAGGCTCATCGTGTGCAGATGCTTCCACCATCCACACACCCAATTATAACTTTAGCTCTTACAAAGGGAACTGACTTAAACCATTAAATCTTTATTATTTTTTTCCCCATGGTGGGAGGGGGAGTGGGAGTGCAGATTCCTTAAAGATAGAGAGTTTAAATTAAGCTTTAAAACTGTGACTGAGCAAGATTTAATACTGACAATTAGCCTGGACAAACAGTTAATCGTCCTGCAGGCATAATTTATATATTCTCTGTGCAACAGGGAGAGAATGTCAGCACATTGCACTGCAAATTAGTGCAATAAAAGAATCTCATAACCTCTAACAGCTCTGCTGTCTGACAAAGAGAGATCATTCCTCCTCTCCCCACGCTGTTGCCTAGCCACACTGCCATCACCCTGGCTGCTGCTCTTGCATTTCAGACCCTATTTCCAGCTATATCCACTGCCCAGACCTTCCTGCCTCACTGGTGGAGAGCTCAGCCAGGAACTAGCCAGGCTGGGGTATCAGTGAGAAAAAGGTAAAAAGATAAAAGGACATCTTACAGGATGTGATGATAATTCTGGCCCTGAATTAGCAAAGCAGTTAAACATGAGCCTAAGGGCAAGGATAGGCCTGGGCTGCAGCCTGGGCTTGGCTGAGCAGAGCCAGAGCCAAGTTCAGAATACATCTTTCAAGGTGAGCATTAGCCAGGGTGGGTGTACACAGGGGATGGTGAGGAGCTTGTGTGCTTCCAGTCAGGTGTTCAGGTAACATTCACAAGGAACACCAACAAACAACACTTTTTCTTTTCCAAAGAACTTTGCCAGTGTTTGGGCCACTGTGATGAGTAATAAAAATCCCCAATAAGGACCTCTCTGGGGTTTTTTTTTTGGTAAGAGCACATGGGCTGGAACACATTTTAGCAGACCATGGCTGTATCTCATTCTTTATATTTGCATTTAGAAAAAGTAAAATGTTATCTCAGTGTTCCCCACAGGTCCAGTGGCTATTGCTGCAAGCCATATGTCATATTACAACAGAAAGAAAGCAGGAACTCATAATGAAGGAGAAAAGAAAAAAAACCTCTTTAACAACATAGCCCACATCCAATATTATTATTTCAAGAGTATTATTTCAGTGGAGGCTTTCATAATGACTTACTGACCTAAACTATTAAAAACCATCCCCATGTCTGCAGTGGAACAGATGAAGTACTCCAGAAATAGCTACAATTCAGTGATACATATATTATACACTCTGCAAATTTGTTGAGGAACTTTTATAAGAGGGCTATAGAAAATTAAATTAATTATTAATACATACCAGCAATATCTTTTTGCTCATCTCCTCCTAATGCCGTACAGGTGGCCTGTGCTGTCCTATTCTTCCATGCAGAATTTTCCCTGCCAAAATTCTTTTGCCTTTCTGTGCTAAAAGAGTCTGTGGGAGGCTGTTGTATGCAAAGAATTTGTTTTAAGAAAGGCAAAATGTTAGATCCCTCAAAAACCAGGTCCTAACCAGTGGGAGACACAGAGTTATTCGCCAAAAAAAAAATAAATCTTGTTTTATTCAAGCATATCCTTATTTCCTGTGAAATTAAATTTGCATTTCTTTTGGGGTAGAAGAAAAAGGAAGTGGGGAATTAAAGTCCAGAGAAAGCTAGTGCAGGGATAAAATGTAAAACTCTACTGGGACTTCGAGCTTTTAGGCACAGCAGGAAACTCAATACAGATTTACTTAAAATAGGTTAACAAGGCAGTTTGCCATCATCTTCTTTTAGCACTAGAGGCCTCTGCTTTCGAAGGACACAATTAAGGGAAAGAAGGAAGAATCAGGGCTCGGTGGTGCATTTCCAGCACTGCCTTCCACTGCAGTGGGAGCAAATAAAGTCTTTCTGCTTCATTTTAGCATCAGAAATGTGGAGAGAACAGGCAAGTAGGGCAAAGCAGCACAGCCTGTGCTCCACACTTCCCAAGGGTCTGGTCCAATATCTGCTCTTGAAGCCCTGAGGATGCTCACATGGGAACCACAGGCAAACACTGACCACAGTCAGCATCACAGGTCTCAAATCCAGCCCAATTTCACACCCCCCTGTTCCCTCTGATATCCACCCATGCTGAGCAGCTAAAAAAACAGCACCACCACTAAATTAGCAATGGTCTACCCAGAAAAAACCTTTCAGGACACATTGGGAGCATGGCAACACCAACGTTGGCTCCCTGTGGATTTACACTCTGTGACTTCTGTGACAGACAACGTGCAGGAATGCTGAAAACACAACAGGTTCCAGTGCCACTGCTCTAAAGACACCCCAAGGAGCACACACACACACCCCCTAAATGTTCACATGCACCCAGTACCTGCTCAGCAGTGTGGCTGTATTATGCAAAACATGCCCAAACACATTTTTAATAGGCAGTTTAAAAGATACCTTAACTGGAGGGGGAAAAAAAACAAACAAACACACAAAACACTTCTTGAGCAGTCATTACTATTTCTTAGTGCCATGGTGAAATGTTTTCTCAATGCAACCAAAATCTTATTATTGCTGTAAGCTCAACCCAAACACTGACTTTACATGTCTATGCTGACAGTTGTGAACACCAACGGGTAAAAAGAAATTTTGTTTGCATTTCTTTGAATCTTTGACCTAAATGAAAACAGCAAATATTCTTCAGATACATCTACATGGCTTCGTAAGGTCGTTTGTTTCCCCTGCCAGCTGAGCCACCATCCTCTGTGGGACCACAGGCAGGGCAGGCTCAGTCCTGGGGCTGCTCCTAGGGCAGCCTGGCCCCTGCACTGCCTCACCCGTGTCCATACCAGTGCTGGCTGGGGAAGGAAAGGTCCCCAGAACAGCTCTGATGTCCTGGAATAAGGGGAACACAGGAGGAGCTGCTGAGGAAACAGGTGAATGTCTGCAGTGAGAGCAGTTCCTTCACTCAAGTGCTGCCATCCTGTTATGAAATGCAGATGTTTTTAAAGGGCTATAATTAACTGGACTGGATGCAGTGTATTGCAGATATAAAAGTTTAACAGGCTTTTGATTCTAAATGTTTGCTGTGTACTTCCAGGGGTCACTCAGCTCTGCAGTGCGCGATTTCAGCCCAGTCCCTGCTGCCCTCAGAGTCACCCTCGTGCTGCAGGTTCAGGCCTTGCTGTGGCGCTTTTTGTGCTCCACCCAAAAACTGAGGAGCACCTAAACTCTCTGTGCAGGGCTGTGTCCCTCAGCTCCATCCCTCAGCACGGCACAGGCTGGAAACGCTTCAGGATGACCCAGAGAATGAGGCAAGATGGGCAGCACGGAAAAGAAAACTTGCATGGATGACCATGCAGGCTCTCCCTGTCCCTGGGCAGCAGGGCTTGGGCCAAACTGCAGGAGCTGATGCGGCTGAGGGGGCTGGCACAGCTCATGTGAGGGCACAGCTCCTCTCTCACCTGCCCAGGGGAGGTTTCCACTTAATGCCAGAGCCAAATCTGTCCCTTTCACCTGGAGCTAGAACTGTATGAACAAGGACATTTCAGAAGAGTTTCCTCCCCTGTGGTGCATGAATTATCCATAAACCCATGGCAAACAACCCCCCAACAATGGAGGAAATGCAGAGCCCCTGGGCATGGCGTCCTTCAGAGGGGTTTGCCCAAGGGGAGGGCAGTGAGAGGGGCTGACATGGTCAGCTGCAGTTCTGAGAGATCACCTACAGCTCTGAGAGGTCACCTGCACCTCTCAGTGGTCACCTGAACCTCTGAGCAGCCACCTGCACCTCTCAATGGTCACCTGCACCTCTCAGTGGTCACCTGCAGCTCTGACTGCTCACCTGCACCTCTCAGTGGTCACCTGTACTTCTGAGAGGTCACCTGCACATCTCAGTGGTCACCTGCAGCTCTGAGCAGCTGGGCTGGGCTCAGGAACTGCTCTGAGAAAATCCCAGAGCTCAGCCCCACACGTTTGGGTTTGCAGCAGCCTGGGGCTTGGAGCCTGACCCTTGGCATAATCTCAGCTGTGGGATGGCAGCAAGCTTTTATTGAAAATAAACTGTTCTGGTGTGTCAACAGCTCTGCAACCCAACAGGAACAAAAAGCTCTCACAACCACCAGAGAGACACAGGCACTGGAGATCAGCTCTGCAGGACCCCACAAGCTCACCTGCATCCCGCACTGCCTCCAGGTTTACAGGAGAAACAAACAGGGAGGAGTTCTTGTAAGGAAAACAGCCACTGAAATTTATTACTGATTTATTTCCCCATGAAAAGATGGAGTTTTGTAAAGCCTTCTTTCAAGTACAGCCCAAAATGTCAATGAAACTCATTCAATCTCTTACTTATGATAATTATGCATCAGTTTGTCTGTTGTGACTAGAGTGAACCTACCAAAATAGTAGGTGAGTAGTAGGTGAAATGCTGCCATTTTTTGAAGTAATGGCATCTGCTTAATACTGATCAAAACAACTTTTTGTCTTCTGCAAAGAATTATACCTTTTGTAACAGACATCTGCCAGTTTGATGTCATGAAATAAAACACCGAGATATGGGAGATGGATAATAAAAGCATAAGGAAGACAAACTGAATATTCAGAATTCCAAAATTTCATTTTCAATTTTGAAAGAAATTTCTCAGAATTGAATAATTTTGAGGAGCTCAATTAGAAAAAAACAAAAAAACACCCAGCAAAAAAAAAAACAAACCAAAACAAACAAACAAAAAACCCAACAAACCCAAAAAGCCCCAAAAAAACCCCCCAAAAACTCGAAAAAACCCTTTTTCCCTGAAGAAATGGATGGAATTATATCTGGATATAACTCCATTTTTGGTGAGATATGAGGTCACAGCTTCAGCCAGAGCAAGGTGAAGTGTTGGATGTTAACTGGGGGAACCTCAGGGGAGAAAAGGAGGCTGAGGACAGAATTTATTTATTTCTCTCTACAGCCACCTGGCAGAAGGTTGTGGCCAGGTGGGGGCCAGGCTCTTCCCCCAGGTAACAGGACCAGGTGGAAATAACCTCAAGCAGCACAAGGGAGGTTTAGGTTGGACATCAGGAAAGATTTCTTCACTGTCAAGCACCAGAGGAGGCTGCCAGGGGGAGAGGTGGAGTCACCATGATTTAAAAACTGTGCAAATGTGGCTCTTAGGGACGTGGTTTATTGGCAGTGCTGGGTCAGTGGTTTGACTCATGGTCTTAAAGGCATTTTCCAGCCCGGGTGATTCTGTGATCTTGCACTTTGAAGCTCTGGGTTATCACAGGTGAGCTGCAGGCCTGGCCAGCACCAGCTCCTCAGGATGGCTGTGATGCTGCTAATTAATCCAGGAGCTCCTGGATGTGCAAAGTGCCTTGTACAGAAGTGCCTTTCACACCTAGTCACTGTGCATTATAGATCTGTTCCAACAAAATTATCCCTTCAGCATCTGCTGTGTTGAGCGCGGTTTCACATTAGTCATCCCCGAAATAGAAGGCAGTGAATGGTCTCTATCCACTTAATGAGGGTGGTAATCACTTTATTCCAATGGGTACAGTCTGTAGCCCACATGCAGTTTTATAGTACTAAAAGGATCCTTCTCACACTTCCAACTTCCAGTGTTGATTCCAGAAAATGCAAGCAATTTTTAATAAAAACTGGGCTGTTTCTACCACAATTGCTTTCCTTATAGTTTATTGCAACTCTCTACAATTTTAATCAAATCAAAATCTGTTGTGTAAATGCACTTGCTGTCCTTGGTACCTGATGTTGGTTTATTGTTAAGTATTTTACTGCAAAGTAAAGTACTGGTCACAAATTGTGACACCGAGAGCAGACAGACCTCAGAAGAAGGCTGAGCTCCCCTTCGTGTCCCTCTACCACCAGTTCCTTCATTAGTAAATGAAATATATTCTGCAAGGTTTCAGCTTGGCTGTGACACAGCATTTGGACCCATTTGAGGGCAGGTTTTTTATTTTGCTCACAAGACTCCTGATCTTTCAGGAAGCGTAGAAGGATGAGAGTACACACAGATTAACGACAGGGAATTTGCAAGGAGCTGTAACAGAGGAGGGGGAAATAGGTCACATTTTTAGGCTTAGTAGCATTAAAGGTGCCCCTTTAAGGAGTTAGTGCTAATGAGCCAGCAAATTATTGCGCTGGAGTCAAAACCGGCCTTCTGGTTCTGCAGATCCGCAGAACCAATCTGGAAGTGCCCAAGTGGAAAATGATGTGGTTTGTGGAGGTCATCACTGCAGGTCAGTGTTTGTGAGGACTGCCTGCAACCACTGGGGCTGCCCACAAATACATCACAGCTGAAGTCACTCATGGCCAGCCTGCGACCTTTGCAGAGATTGCAGAGCAGCTGCAATTGCCGGGAAATGGGCTGGGAAATGGGCTGGGAGCACAGCCGGGTGTGTGCAGGGCTGTGTGAGCACAGAAATGGGCTGGGAACAGAGCTGGGTTTATGTAGGGTTCTATCAGCACAGAAATGGGCTGGGAACACAGCTGAGTTTATGTAGGGTTCTATCAGCACAGAAATGGGCTGGGAACACTGCTGAGTTTATGTAGGGTTCTATCAGTACAGAAATGGGCTGGGAGCACAGCTGGGTTTGTGCAGGGCTCTGCCATCACAGCAGGTTCCTTCCAGCAAACACTGCCCTGCCCAGCTCCAGCTGCACTGGAAAGCATCCTCCTGAAGGATGCTGTCCCCACAGGTAAACCAGCAAACAGACAGGGAGAGGGAAAAGTGGGATCTCACGTGAAGGGCTTCTCCTCCCCGAGCATCTCTGGCTCCTGCCAGAATAAAGGCACTGGAGGCAGCGTTGCTTTGCAAGCTCCAGTCTGATTTGCTTCTCATTAGAGCACATACATCTCAGTGTTTTTACTCATTAGTGTTTTACATCCCTCAGAAAATCCATATTTTGCACTAGCTGTCTCAGTGTTTAGTCTCTTGCATTTCCCTGCCTGAGTTTTCTGCCTGTTCCCTGTCTTGTTAATTCTCTTCTCTATTTTCCCATCTGCCCTGATTCATGAAGCACCGCTGAATGCAGCAAAACCTGCCAGGAGGGAGGCAAGGCAGCCCTTAAGAGCAAGGTAAATCCATGAAAGGCTTGGAGTCACAAAATCACTGAGTGGTTTGGGCTGGAAGGGATTTTTAAAGGTCACCTGAGTCCATCCCACGCCATGGGCAGGGACACCTCTGTGACACCAGGCTGCTCAGTGCCCATCCAACCCAACCTTGAACATTTCCAGGGATGGGGCAGCCACAGCTTCTCTGGATAACCTTTTCCAGGCCCTCACCACCCTGACTGTAAAATCTTCTTCCTGATATCTGTAGGATACATGACATTAAACAACCCATTTCATCTCAGCTGCAGGATCATGCCCTCTGCAATGGAGCCAGAGACAGGGACAGTTCTTCCAGGCCCACCTGGAGCCCCTCAGACCCTCCAGAGGAACCTCAGAAAGAGGAGAAAGGAGAAGCCCTCCCTCCCTGACACGGGCAGCCACTGAACAGTCACATTATTTCTTCTAACAAGGTGGGGAGGCGAATTACAATGGAAACTGAGACACAGGTAATTACCTTCTCACTGCTCCCAGTATCTAACCCAGTTCGGTGGCAGGTGTCTGGAGCTGGGCAGCCTGTGTGTGCTCACAGGTGGGGTAGGAGGGACCCCCACCCCTAATCCTGCCTCCAACCCCCGTACCTGCTCTGAGATGTGCAGTAAGGATGAAGAAGGGCTTTGGATTACAAAGAGAGACCTCCCCCTCACCTTGTAATTACCAAATTAACACATTCTAATGGGTGAAGTACTCCAGCAGCAGACTATGATTAATGCTCAAGTCCAATTAGCCGCAGATTCTTTCCCTCTAATTTTAGCCCACTTAAATAGCATGAGACAATCTGTAATGTCTCTGGGGTGAGCCTCCCCTCTACACAAGCTCCCTCCTCTGCCATTTAATGAAATCTCTGGTGTTTAATGCGGGAGGCAGCTCAACTCTTCCACTCTGCTGGAAGATCGTTCCGTCACGGCCGAGGCGCGGGTGGAGGAAGCTGTCTCTGCTAAAGACAAAAAGAGTACCTCGCTTCAAAAACATCACCTGATGGCAGCTTATCTGCTGTCACACCAGGTGGAGAGGCGGGGACAGCTAAAGAGAGAGCGAATTGAAGCTCCCTAAGAACGCTGCTGATGTCCCCAAACCTCACACCCACCAGGAGCCTTGCTGGCGGCCACCCAGATATTTCTGAAAATGACTACTCAGTCACATGGGTTTCCAATCCGGCCCCTATCTAAACACAAATCCCTTACTCCAACAGCACCATAGAGACACCGATTGTTAGAGCTCTCATTTCTTGAACAAACATTTCTCGTTTCTCTTGGCTTCAAAGAAGAACAGGAGAAATTCCTGGGGAATGGCCTTTGCTGAGCCCCATTTTCAGTGTCAGAGAGGTTTCCAGTTGGTCCCACAATCATTTCACTGGTTCAATACAGAAGGAATCCAAAGACAGAGAAGAGAATGAAAATCAACAAGAAGCTCAAATGATTGTGGATGGCCTGGATGAGCCCAGGAAGGACAGAGAAAATTGGTTATTTGTGCCAAAGCTGGAGGAAACTCAACCCAACAGTGGATGGCAAAATAACCATTTTTAGTAAGAGCCTTTGCCCAGTGAGGAGTTTCAGGAAGGTGAGATCTTAGAGAAGCAGCCCCAGAGCCCTGGGCAGAGGCAGGGTCTGCTCCAGGGGAACAGTCCAGAGGCTGCTTGGGGAGGGTCCTGTGTCCCCCCATGCACTCAGGGAAGCACAAATGTCATCTGCTGCCAAGAACTGAGCAAACTCATCAGGAGGAATGGCTTCAAACCCACAGAGAGCAGGGTTAGACTGGATATTAGGAAGAAATTCTCCCAGGGTGCCCAGAGAAGCTGTGGCTGCCCCATTCCAGAAGATGTCCAGGTCAGGCTGGACAGGAATTGAAGCACCCTGGGATAATGGAAAGTGTCCCTGCCATGCAGGGGGTGGAATGAGAAAATCCTGAAGGTCCTTTCCAACACGAGCCATTCTGGGATTCTCTGGACTGCCTGCTGCTCCTAAGGCATTACCTGACAAAGCAGGTCTGCAATGCCTGGGAAAGAACAGCTCCTGTCAAAGGAGCAATGGCACAAACTTTCTGAGCTATTTGCAATATCCCCCCACACGAGAAGTATTAAAATATGAGAAATACTCAAGCATTTTCACTCTCCCAAATGGCAAAAATAGCAGGTTTCAATCAGGCTGCTCATTGCTGGTGCTCCCCAGTTTGGTTGGGGTTTTTTTGAACAGTATTCACCATCAACAAAATCTGAGAGGGAACCAACAACAAAGCTTCCTACCAGCCCTGTGGACACTCAGAAATGTGCAGAGCCTCCACACTGTGGGACCCATAATGTTTGAAGCTGGTTTGTGGAATTCACCCCCCGTGACAGGAGAGCAGGACACAGCTTCTCCAGAAGGAAAATGCCAGTGACACCTGGCAAGGTCACAGAGTGAGTCTGTGTCACAGAGAATTGCTCCTGATGCACTCCTGACGCTCCTCTCTCCACCCAGCTTGGACAAACTCGCTTGCCACCATGAACAGACACATCAGTGCCTCCTGCATCAATATTTTTAATTTTATTAAAACACAGCCTCACATTTTTATTAATAAAATCCACTAAAGTAGCAGCAGCAGTTCTATACTAAGCCACTCCCAGCCCTTTTTGTCCATCTTTTTCAAAGACATAAAGAAATCTAGTAAAGCTTTCTAAGCAGATGATGTTGTGTACAAAATATTAATGCTGCTTATCCCTAAATTGATATTTCTTTGAAGACTTCTAATAAAGCCCAGTTCCTCCAGAGCCTTAACCATGACAAACGTCAATAAATGTTATGAGTCCCTGAGGCTGAATTTTAAAGGAGCATTAAAGATTAAAGAATGCACAGGTCAATTACTGAAACAAGCAAACGACTTTAGGAGTAATTACATATAATTTTGCCTTGTTTATTTTGCATTAGTTATAAGTGTCCATAATCCTGTGTCCCCCCCAGGGTCTCTTATGATTTGGGTTGAAAAATTCCTTCATCTCTTGTTTGATTTTAAGCACAGTTGCTGGGGCCAAAAAGTGGTTGTGAAATGATTTTTTGGTGCCATGTATATATGTGTATACACACACACACCCCCTCTCTGGTATCTCATCTATCCAGTACACAGGTCCCTGCCTGTCCCAAGGCCCCTGGAGCTGTGTCCCCATGTCCCTGCTGGCACAGCCCGTTTTCCTGGAGTAGACCAAGCAGTTCTCCCTTCCAATACCTGCATAAATGGCTAAACATACTAGGTGGTGTTTTATAATCTGGATTATTCACCCATGAAGCACTGGCACCTCCATGTGAAATGAGTTTGATGAGAGAGCCTGAGCTGCTGCCCCATCCCTGGGCACCCCAGCTGCTCCCTCACCTCCCTGTGCACACACATCACACTGAACATAACATCAGCTGAAATTTTAATGCACTGGGACCCCGTGGGTCCTTCATCCCTGGTGAAATGTGAAAAAACCCTCCACCTGCCCATGCTCTAGGTGTTGCCATCATCTCCATTAAACCTTGCCCAGTATCAGTGTCCTAGTTTGAAGGACAGGTGTCTGCTAAGAAAGGCAGGAGCCTCTCTTTGAAATGGAGAATGTAAACCCCCCCTCCCTCCAAATTATTATAATTTTGAAATCAAGGGGCTCTCAGGCAAAGAGATGGGAATTAGGAATAACAGTTCTTTACTAGAGAAATTAAAATAGAAATACAGTACTACAAAGAACAAACCCCAAACCCTGACAAAGTCAGAGTACAACCTGACACCCATCAGTCAGTCAGGGTGTTGGCAGCAGTGCCATTCAATGGTGGCTGCATCCTCCTGCAGTGACAGATGTGCTTCAGTTGGAGCAGTGCTCCTGGTCAAGGTGCAGTTTCTCTCCGGAGATCCAGTGGTGATGTGGAGAAATCCAGTTTCCCTCTGGAGTCCAGGGTAACAAGGGCTGCCTTAGTGTCCCAAAACCTCTGGTTTTATCTTGGTAAGAAATGTTTGGCTCTTCCCCCTGGCTGGAGCATCTCCCAATGGGATGCAGTAATTTTATCAGTGCCACAGTGGGACTCAATGGCCATGAGCAGAAGAGAACTCCCTGCAGGAAGGATGGGTTGTGAAAAGATAAAGAACACTGCCCCAGCTGGTTTCAATGGATGGCCCATTAACAGAATATCTCCCACAGAGATCAGGGTCACTGCCCCCACCCTCAACAGATGGTGATAGAATAGATACCTTTGATCACATCCTGTATTGTAAACCAAGACAACCAGCTGTTGACCAACCCAAGGCTCCCCCAAACCCCAGAGCAGGGCAGGATGGGCTCTTCAGGGGGCAGGGGTGCTGGGAGGGGACCAGCAGGAGATAAGCAGTGCTTCAGCAGGACTTTCACCCATTTCAATTTCTTCTGTGCTCTCAGATGGCACCAGATTAGCCAAGTATTTACATAGCCCTTATGAAGTACATTTGATGTTCGGGGCAGAGTCAGCATCTCTCATGTGGCTGTTCTGCCTCTAATGTCATTTTATAGTGTGCCTGCCCATAACAAGGGCAATAAAATAAATTTGGGAGGGGAGGCAGAGGTTGAGGAGCACATTATGGAGGAATCTGGCTGTCTGTGCAGCCAGCAGGAAGAGGAAGCTCAGTAATGGACATGTCATAATCTCTCTGTGCCAGTTAATATACGTCCAGCGTTACACTGATGTTTTATTGCACTCCACACATTCAGCAGAAGCCCATTTCTTTTAAGTGATTTTGATAAGCTGATTGATGCAGCCCCTGTTTTTCTCATATGTGTGTGTTTGTAAGAACCCATCTGCCTGATGCCATGGGCTTCTATCTAATAAAGGACCTATAATGTACTTATTTTCCTCGACCATGACTTTCCTCCACTTTCCCCTGCAATTTACTACTTTAGAGAAATTTAATCTGCTGCTGAAATTTACTGTATTATTAATGGAGAGTCGGTGCACAGCCTTACTGTAATTAAACTATGCACCACCAAGAAAAAAACAGAAAAAAAAAAAAAAGAAAAAAATTCTCAACCCACCCAGTGTTCAAATAGCATTGAGGGTTTCACTGGAACTGTGTGCAGCCAAGAAGTGCAAAGCCAGGCAGGATATCTGTGCTGGTTATGGAGCTCTCTGCTGGTTTTTTGCAGAGCTGAGGTGGGAGGCAGATTGCCAACCTTCCCAGCTCCCAGGGGAGCAGAGGAAACTCCTCATTGCAGGTGTCACCCGTGCAAATTCTGGGCTGAAAGAGAGAAAGGCTCCCTCCTTTTGGTTAACAAAACACCAGAAGATCCCCAGGCCACTGTTTGAAGTTCTCTCACTTTAAAGCATTCAGAGAAAACAGGGCTGCACCTATATTAAATTCTTTTTTTTTTCTGGGTGTCTCTTTTCATTTGTCAAACCTCCAGTGCAGGATTAAGCCATAAAGAGAATATTTGGCAGGAGACATGCAGAGGGAAGGGAGGTAGGGACAGAATTTCTTGGGAAGAATGGGAAGGGTGAGGAATGCAGAAGGAAAACAATGCAATGTTATCTCTGCTCCTTTCACGGCGGGTTTGTTCTCTGCTGGATTTTCCCTTGGACTCTGCTCTCAGCCCAGCACACCTGTGAAAACAGCAGCTGGGCAGCCCCCAGCTCAGATCTGCGCTGGGAAGGGCTGGCCACGAGCAGAACAAAAGGAAGGAGAGGAAGGAATGCTGTAATTGGTTTTATGCAGCAGCTCCAAAGTGCTGACAAAAAGTGCCAGTGTTTCAAACCTGCAGAACATTCGAAATTCCCAGGGAAAAAAAGTATCTGTGCTGCCTCATTTTACACAGCTTGCTGAGTAATTTCCATGTAACCCAAAAGTTGGAAGGGTAAAAATTTGGGGGTTTTAGCAAAACTAGACTCAACTCCTCAGCAAAAGAGCCCCTGATGCATCAATTTTAGGGGTACCCACACATCCATGAACACTCAGAGCATCCCACACCTCAGCCAAAAACAAAACACAAAGCTCAAGCATGTTTGGCAAGGACAAAATTTCCACTGATTTCAGATGTTCAATGCCAACATTTCTCTGAGAAGACTGAAAAATGCATGATTTCAAAGCTATAAAAGGCTGCAGTTACAAGTGGTTTCCTCAGTGCAGAATCAGAGTTGCATCCTGAGCAGCAGGCTCACCTCTCCCTTGGCAAGGCTTGGGTTCTGCTGTGTGTTGAAGGCAGACAGCAAATTTGCAGACATTGGACACCACAGTATTCTGCCTTTTCTTGTTTTCTTTGTGTTTTTTTTTTCTTTTTTTTCCCCTCAATGTGTAGAGTGAAGTTTCTCCCTCCTCAAGTCTCCTGGAAGGTAACAACTATTTTGCTCAAATGAAACCCACACATTTGATAAGAGCTGAAGTAGAGCCTGTACAATGCAGGCCAAGATTTTATACTCAAAATTAGGACCTGTTAGATAGTCTTAATTTTATCTTGTTCTGCCCACAGCACACTGCTGCGGAAAGGCATTTTGCAGGTTATTTTTTTTTTTAGCAGAAAAGTCATCAGTGTGATATCCTTGAAAACATGAAACTATGCAGTGGACACATGGAGAGGAGGAACACAAGAAATATCCCAAAAGCTGAAAGAGTCTTTGCATCCCTTCCAGAAAGATTTTCAATTCCTTATCTGGAAGTAGGTGGAAGCTGAAAGAGCAAATATGAGAAATAATTGTTAAAATGCCAGTTTGTCTCCCTTAGGATTGAAAAGAGAAGGAAATGTGATGACTGAAAGCAGCCTCCTGACTTGGTAGTGCAGCTTCTTATTGGTATTTATTTGCCAGGCTGCAGTCCCCACGTTTCCTTCACTCATTTGGGAAGGTTTTGTACGGCGTATTTGTGAAGGATGATTGACTACAGGGAGTCTTTGTTGTACTATCTGCTGTAATTATTTTAATTCAAACACATTCCCTTATAGGACTGACATCATAAACGCTGTTTTCTATAACAAATAGCTGTCAAGGCTGTCAAGCAGATCTGCTTACTGTTTTATATCATTACGATATTTAATTTCAACTCTGCGTTCTTTGTCAAATGTTCTCAAGATTTCCTTTCCCTAGCAGCAGATCAGACACACGCCTTCAGTTTCCAGCAGATCCTTCCTGAGGGTGAGGTCAGGGGAAGAGAGAGAGGGAATTTGCAGGGATATGCCCACATCCCACTGGGAGCTCCTGGCCAGCTGGTGTGCACGGGGTGTTATCAGCCACCAGGCTGCTCGGGGTTTTTATGGCATGCTCAGACTCCAACCTTCTTAGCAATAAGATCACAGAGAAGCTTTCTATTATCAGGTTATAAACAGGCCCAGGAGCTGATAGGAACAGGCAGCAATTCATTCCCAGCTTCTTCCTGCGCTTCTCATTGATCTGACTTCCAGCCTTCCTTGTTAAATGAAAAGCTGTGGCTCAGAAATAAACACTTCATAGCCCTCAAAGGAGAGAGTGTGGTGTGGAGCAGAGCCACCACCACAGCCTGGTGTGTTTGGCTCAGAGAAACTCGGGGTTTTGTGTGTGTTGCTGCTGTAGCTGCTCTGCCCTGAGCCCCGAACCAGCACCTGCTCCACCTGAGCTTGTTCCTGCCACAGACCCCAGGGACAGGAGGCACAGAGAGCCCCGAACACCAAACACACACGCTTTTGATCGTTCCTCATTGAAACGCAAATCATGTTGCAAAATAACAAGGCTGCTCCGCTCCAGGAGAGGTTTGGAGCAGCGTGTCCTCTTCCCCACTGATTTGGAAGGCAAAGCACACGGGGGACAGGAGGTGCCGAATGGAAATGCAAGGAGTGCAAAGCAAATCCGACCTCTCCGCTGCTGCAGGCACACACCAAGCTGCTCTGTGTGGGCTGGGCTGTGACATCGGACATTGGTGTCACCTCCTGGCTGCTCTCCTGGAACACACACCTGGAACGAGCCTTGCAGGGGCTGCCTGGGTGCCTCAGTGCCCTTTACAGGTCCAAGCAGAGAGAGCACAAACACCCATCCATCTGCCCACAGCCTTTCAGGGCAGGAGGAGAAGGAAGCACAGAATTCCTGGGGTGCAGACCAGCCCCGAGGGAAGGAAGATGCTCTCCCTGCCCACAGCAGGCACCAGAGAACTCCAGACTGTCCCAGCCACCCGCAGCTCTGCTGGGAAAGGTCCCTGTGTGTGCAGAGGGCTCCCAGCTCTCCAAGACAGAAGCCACCTTCATTCTCATTTTCTGATTATTCCTGCCACATGCAGAACAATGCAATCCTAATTCTAGGCTATTGGCAGAAATCAGAATTAATGAGAAGTGAGAGGCAGACACGGCTCAACCACTCTTTCCACACAGAATTTGTCTTTCCCACACAGAGCCAGAGACACAAACCCTGCTCCCTCTGAAGGACTCAGCACAGCAAACACAGCATTTGCTCAGCTGCTGGGATGTGGGACTGCAGCCTGTGAGGAGCCCTGCACATGCTCTGCTACTTGGAGCTTATCATTTAATTAAAAACAACCCAGATTTGGGGGACCAAGCCAGTGATGCACGCTGAGCTGCTCTCCTCTCCCTCCCATCTCCTTCCAGCCCTCCCTGCCTGCCAAGAGTAGGTGTATAACACTGTAACCTTGCTTTCCAGCACACAAGTGCCATAAACCATCCATAAATTTTACTGACTTTCCTCTGACCTTCATGAGGACTGGACGAGCCACATCTCACACCAAAGATGGAGCTGTAAATATTTTATCTGAGCAGTAAACACAGTGCCGACAGCAGCAGCTCACTCATGTCCCGGGGACTGCTCTGCGAGCGTTCCTGCTGTGCCGAGATGGAGATTTATTTATCTGCTGCTTCAGGAAGAACCTGGGCACAAAGGCAGAGCAGCTCACAGAAAGCCATCCTTATTCCCAGCAGTTTCATGTCACCAGCAGCGGCTGCTGCCTCATTACAGAGCCATTGCCTGGCTCCTGGGAAAGCAGGGAGCAGCAGCCAGGCTGGCAGGGAGGCAGAAGTGCTAAATCCTCCTTCAGCCAGGCCCTGAGCCAGAAAAACCCTAAAACGTGCTGGGCTTTGACAACATGAGATGCTATGGGGTTTATATCACCTGGGGTTTGCTCTTTTGCAGACCCTGGTGTTAGGGTTTGAGGGGAGGGTTCCAAGATGAAAATTAATTCTCATTTCCCCCAGCCATGGAGACCTCTCACAAGTTCAAGAGTGTTCACACACAGGCAGGGTTCTCAGTGCTGCAGGCCAGCACAAGCTGACCCTTTACCAGCAGGAAAAGGGGCTGTGCTCACCCTGCTTTGGGGGATAATGCATCCTGGGGTGCAGCACTGCAGCCTGCACTGCTGCCATGCACAGCTGCTGCCAGCCTCGTGCTGCTGGGATCACAGTGACACAGCCACTGCCTCCAGGACAGCACCTGGGCTCTGGGATGCTGTTTGATGGGGATCCCCAGCATCTGTAACAGGAAAACGGGGTGCTGTGGTCCCAGTGCACTCTGAGCTCTTGCAGCTGGTGGCTGCCCTGCAGTAGAAGGTGGCCAAGCTCTGCTTAGCCCTGAGGATCCCAGCGGCTGGAGCCACCACCTGCAGTGAGTAGCCCTAGAGGAAACCCTGTCTTTCACGGGATTTTTGTTAAGGAAACAAAAAATGCTCCTTTCTGCCAATCCCAAGGGGTGTGGAGGGTGAGAAGCGGGGCAGTGAGCCTGTTACCAACCAACTCCCCTGCAAGGGTGAAAAGCAGCTCACATGGGACACAATCCACCTCCTTGCACCTTGCCCAGGGCTAAATCTGTCCCATGAAACATTCAGCTCTGTCCAACTTTAAACACTCCCAAAGACATTCTCCTTTGAGGCATTCCTACTCCTCTGCATTCCCAAGCATTAATTGAGCACCATGGTGCCCAGACTACTGAGTTACCCCTCAAAAAGGCCAGAGCTCCTCAAGATCTCTGCTCTCTCTGATCATCATGTGCCCTCTGAGCCTCTAGCACATCCATCCAGCCTCCAGCACCCACTCACTTCCAGCACACCCATCCACCTTCCAGCACACCCAC
>VRYO01002184.1:3690939-3704661 GCA_009812075.1 Sialia sialis | reverse complement strand
GCCGCGCTGTTACTCTGCAATATTTCTTAAGGCAAAGCCATGTCTACAAGACAATCCCCAAGGATCCACAGCTTTGTTTGGCAGCACGAGCTGCCAGGAGACATGCACGTGAGATGCCTGCTGCTATAATTGAGGCAGGAACAAGGCAGCCTCTGAGGGTTTCACTGCCAGCCTCCGCTCCGGCTTCCCCAGCTCCGGGCTGGCTCTGCTGGCACTGCAGGGGAACACGGGCTGCTGGCCTGGCTCCCATCTCTCCTGTCTGTCCTCACATGTCCTTCCTGATCCTGCTGGCTGCATCTGGCCCTAAATCTTCAGCTTTCTCCCCAAGTGAAAGAGCCCAGCTCGGCCTGGCATGGCCTGCTGCTTTGGCTCATCCTCATCCCCTCCCTGTGCAGAGGGAGAATCTCAGAGGTCAGGGACAGCCCAACCCATCCTGCAGCAGCTTGTTTGGGTCATTTGCCCCACTGAGACCCCTGTGTGAGCATACACACAAAGGCACAGCGCTCACAGCCAGCCAGGCTGCTCAGTTTGCAAAGGGTTACCTCGAGAGAGGAAAGGCTTCGTTTTGTCTGGCAAAGGCTCCCAAGCACCACCACCCCCCTCCCGATTTATTTCTGCAATTGTAATTAAGGCCCTGACAAAGTGGTTTAGCTGCCTGAGTCTTTTGTTCAATTTATTGATTAGCTATTTCTCAGAAGTTCATTACCATCCAGAGGCTGGGAATTGGGAATTGGGTCTATGTGGTTTTTCAAGGCTTCATCTCTGCTTCAGATGATTAAATGCAGCCACAACACATCCATCCTGCATTGAACAGCTCTGCCCAAGGTCAAACATTCATGCAAAACAGGAGTGCATATCTGCATGTCTAAATATCATCTGCATGAATTTCCAAGTGGATGTTTTTAAAGCCTTCTGAGCAAGTAGGGGAGCAAAAAAAGTATTTGTGGAGGTAAGGCAGGTTGTATCTTAATGCTCTTAATACAATATCCTTTAATTACAAACAAATATATTAAAAAATATCTCAAGATCAACTCCCTCAAAGGAGGAATAGGGGAGGTGGGAAATTGCTATTGGCACAAATTGGCAGCTCCTGCTCAGGAGCAGAGGGCTCAACGACAGGGTGGACAATCCTGTAAGGCACAAACCCTGAGGAAATACTGGAGACCACCATCCATCTTATACTGGGGGGAACAAAAGGCTCCAGTACACAATGCTGTCCATCAGCAATCTTCATTAGGTTCACTATTTATCACAAGCACAACATTCCACACCCCCCTAACCTGCTGTCTTTCCTTGAAAGATTTTCCAGGCAAATGAGATGCAGCAGGTTTCATCCAGATTTCCATAGAGCATTTGTCATTAGCTAAGCTTGAGAAGACAGGATTTAGTAGAATCTGTGACATGGGTGAAAGTCTCAACAGCAACTGAAGGGCACAGCACGAGGAGGAAGGAAATTATTGATGGAGAAACCAGATAACTCTTCTTATTTGATGTTTTTTAGTGTTTTGACCACAGCATAGTTAAAATAAGCACACACAAGGAAAGGTGCAGAGGGGACCAGGGCAGGAGAGAGCTGGAAGGGACACAGGTGACACCAGGACAGGGCAGTGACTGTCCCACTGTGCTGGGTGGTGAGGCCACACCTCACATCCTGGGCTGCTTTGGGCTCAGCAAGAGGGACTTTGAGGAGCTGGAGAGTGTCCTGAGAAGAGAATGGAGCTGGAGAAGGGGCTGGAGCACAAGTTTCAAGACTGTGCTGCCCTTTCCTGAGCCTCCTATCTCCAAGGGACACAACCTCCCTCCTCCAGGTGTTGCTCTTCCATCTCCCAGGGTCAAGAGAGGATGCACTGGGATTAAACAGGAATTTCTGCTCCTAACTGGGGATTTCACCACTTGGAGACCAATATGATGCCTGGAGGCATCATTTAGCATTTCCAGTAGAGAAAGGTACATCTGGAACTGGAAAAGTCACTGGAAGAGGCCCAGCCTATGAAGGGGGCAGGGAGATTAAAGCAGTTTAAAAAGCAGTTTAAAGGATGCAGACATTTAAATGACAGAAGAAACTGCTAATGACTGTGCTGAGGGTGTAAACCTCTGGGTGAGGAGCTCAGGAGCAATGCTGAGGCCATTAGATGGACATGGAGATAATCCAGCTCCAGTGCAGAAAACAAACACAGAGCTGGACCCTGCCCATCTCTGCTCTGCAGAGACAGGGAAGCCCAGCAGCCTCTGCCATTTGGAAATATTAACGAGATATTTTTCTGGAACATTAAGAAGTTTGAGCTTGGCATCCATCTGGGACAGAGTTTTAAAACTCCATTGGTTCTGCAGCACCTGCACAGGCTCTTTCTCCTGCTGACAGGGGAGGTTCCTGCTGCACAGCTCCCTCAGTATCTGCTCTGCCTTTCACAGGCCAGCTCTGTCACCTGCTGAGGGGCACTGAAAATAAAACCTATCCCACTGAAACAAAACAAGGCAGCTCAATTACTTGCCCCAAGAGAGAAGGGGAATAGTAAAAACTCTGGAAGTTGCTAAAGAAACAACTTCTCGTCTCAGCACTCTGCTCTTTGAAGCTGTGCTCTCCCTTTTCCAAGCCTGTCCCAGTGCAAGAAGCCTTTAAAAAAAACTCATTTTCAGCTCAAGGACAGGAGATGAGTAGTTTGCTCAGTTCCTTCAAAAAAAAAAAAGAATCTTTGTTTTCTTCCCTGACAATTGAATTTCTCTAAAATAAATACCATTCATATTCAGACAAGACCATTTCCTGCTCCCCTTTTGAGTCAGCACCTGTGTGTGTGGCACTGCAATTATTTCCTCAGTGACACACTTGTCACCAGAGTTGCTCTGCCTTGGGTGCCAGCTGGAGCACCAGGGAGCTCAGCAAGCTTTAATGCAGGGACAAGGTGCTGGTTATGGGTAATGAGGAAGGATAAAGTAAGGGAGGGGATGATTCTCCTCTCTGCCTCCTGCATTCTCCCTTCTGAAGGTTTTTGTCTCCAATTTTGTCCCCTTGCCTTGGGGTCCTTTTCAAGGGATGTAATTGATATAGTCACTGAAAATAATGGAATTTATAGCCTAGGCTCAACACTATAAATTCAGCTATTACATTCCTGATGGGAAAATGAAGAACAAAATGAATTGAGACAGAATATTTGTCTTAATAATTGTCTCTTTTCGGTGCCGTATGTGTTTAATGTGTCTGTGCCTATATGTGTGTGAATATATACATGCACACAGAACTGTACTTAGAAGAGAGGTTTTTTATTTGATTTTTGAGGGGTTTTTGGTTTTTTTAAATTATTAAATTACCACATCAGCACATCTCATGGCCAGGCAAGCACGTTAAGAAGCCATCACAAGGTGAATTTCCATCCTGGAGCTGTTTGGTGGGGGAAGAGCTGAACTTTGCATGGTCCAGACACCCCAGCACCAGCCAATTCCTCTGCACTGCAAAACCCACATGGCCTCTTCTTGGGGCTTCTGGCTGTTTTTCAGATTTATTTCATTTTTTAGCCAGGAAAGTCAGAGCTGAGCCAGCACTTCATTGCTCAAAGCCATTGCCCTGAGCCTCTGATGTCTCCCAGTGAAACTTTTCTCTTTTCCACTCCTCCCTTCCATCCTGCTCCAACTTAGGAAGTTTTGGGTTGGGTTATCCCAACCTTATCCCATCCCACTGCAAATGCACCACCAAAAAAAAAAAAAAAGTGCATGTCCAGGCTGTGATCATTTGTCATTTAGATAGAGTCTATGATATGAACCATGGCAAACACTGTAATGACTAATTTCAAACATTTATTACAACACTTGAGAGACTTGAAAGCTCTCCCTGCTCTTGATTTTAATAAATGCAGTCTTGAAGCAGCCGCTTATCAAAGTGACACAAATTGTGTGGTAAATAGATTATGGCACAGCTGAAATACTGGAAAATGAGATCAGAAATGCTACTATCTCCTATTTAAGGCTTTGTGAGATGCTCTGATCGAGCGGATTCCAGAAAAGTGGCACGGGCAGAGCTGGTGGGAGCGGGAAGAAGCCAAAATGCCAGGGGATCACTGCGGGGCCAGCCGGCTGCTTATCACCCCCTGATTTGCATATGTACAATTTCTTGCACATTAAGGAGTTTGTACACCAAAGGCAAGAGATACCAACAGGCCTTGAAGTCAGCATTTCACTGCTAAGCCAAGATAGAAGAGCTGGGAAGGAGTTATCACAGCAGCAGCCACACTTCCTCACGCTGCTCCCTGCTCATTGTCTTCATGGAATAAACACAACTCTCATCAGGACTTGCCACGCTACTAAAAAGGGAAATATTTTGACTTGTTGTCAAATTGCTGCAGATTTCTGCGTGCAGATAAATGAAAAGCTGAGTTGGTATTTGTTTTCATAAAGTTCTGAGAAACTGAGATGAGAGATTTGCTTTTGGAATATGCTTTGACCAAGAAAATTGGTGAAAGTCTGGAAAAGGGTTGTTTTGTTTCAAAAAAAGCATTCCCAAAGGGCACAGAGAAGGGAAGTGTAACAAGACACATTTTTCAACCAGTCACACAGAGACTCTGCAAGGCCAGCTGGTAAAGGAACATAAACACAAGAGACAGGAAAATTACCTCAGAAATGTAAGAACTTTCTCACCAAAATAGGATTCATTTATAGAATCAGCTGCTGCCAATTGTTTTTAGGGCTCAAAGAGGGGAAAAAAAAAGCTTTGGGTATCTGGTATGATGGGATTTCTCATTCAGCAGCAAACACTGTGGGTCAGATTATTTTTGTGTTTAGAGCTCTCTTCTGCTGAAGCCACCAGGACAGATTGCTTGAGAGGGAAATGCACCCAGCTGGAGTGAAATGGGAAGTACCAGAATCTGGGGGCTCAGTTCAGCTCAAGATGAGGGGCAGAGTTACCCCAAACAGCACAGACCCCTCATCCCAGCCCAAGGCTGTTTTCAGCTGAATTGTGAGGATGCCTCTGGTCACTGAGCATTGGGCTGGGAGCAGAGCTGAGCACTGAGACACCACTGGCCACCAGCAGTGGCACCTGGGCTCCTAATCCAGCATCTGACTTGGACATTTAAATCTGATGGAGAGAACAGCTCCCACTGTGCTAATTTTGGAGGCTTTTTGCCTAAATCCCTTGGGCAATGCATCTTTGCCTCTTCATGGCTCATTCCTTTGAAAAGATGCTGCCTAAGAATAAGGCTGCAAGTTTTGAATATGCAAAGCAGCAATATTCCCTATCAGATATTCTTTTGCTTTATTCATATGACTGAAACTCCTGCTATGGTTCTTGCAAATCCAAGGAAATGTGTTTACAGTCTCATCAACTGAAAAGAATTGGATTCCCACGTTGCGGTTCAGGGGATTTTCTGGGGTTTCTATCAAACACAGCAACTCTGGCAGCACAAGGCGACTTTAATAAGTGCCTGGATTGCAGTTCCTTATTAGAATGCACAATTAAAACAGAGGAGGAGGAAAAACACACATCCTTTTACCTCCCTTCTGGATGTCAGGAGAAACTCCAGAAATCTGGGGAGCAGGGGGAAACAGATTTATCCTAACTACCCCAAGTGTATTTCTTCCATCCATGGTGCTAAGGAACTTCCATCCCCAGCCCTGAAATACTGGTTGTGCACACCAAGGTGGAGGAGATGCTGCCAGAGGAGTTGGGAGCTCTGGCAGCACCAGTGCACCTCCACTGCCATCACTGCTCTGTCACTGCCATCCCTGCTCTGTCATTGCAGCCACAGTTGCTCCCACTGAGTCAAAAAGGGAGAGGAGCCACCTCTGGCTCTGCAGCCCCCATAGATTAAGGTTGCAGACACCTTCCTGGGGGACAGTTATTCCCAAAGCAGCTTCTTGAAGCTCAGATTCCCCACGCAGAGCCTTTCCTCTCCTGCTGCAGCATGAGCAGGACATGTATTAGAGGTTTGGTCAGCACAGGGCACAGGCCAGGAGCTTTCCCTAGAACTGGAAGAAGCTGCCTGGCAATATGGGCAGCTGGTGGCACAGCCAGCATGGATGAGGCATGTGTGGCACAAGACAGGGCAGTTTAAAATGCAATTAGGAAGGTTTAATCAGGGGCAGCCTGATTTTTCCTCTGTGCACAATTCTTTTGGCCAGAAAATGTACTCTTCTCTCAATCCTAACCAATGTCCCCAGTGAGATAACCCAGCTCTAGTGGGGCTGGCTCAGAAAAACACAAACCCTAGAACCAAATAGGGAGCAGCTTGGCACTATAAACATAAACTATGAAGATGCTGAGTTTGGTTCCAGTTGTCTTAAGCAGAGCAGTGGGAACCCCACACCCTCCTCCCAGTGCAGCACTGGGGGCTCTTGCTCTCCCAGCCAGGAGCCACCCTGGGCTTCCCAAACCTGACATCCATGCTCGGGGTCCCACGGTCTTAGAGAAAGTTTTCATGCTCAGTCAAGGGGAACTCAGGCTCCCCAGCAGTGACATCCCCAAAACACACCCCATTACTCTGGCAGTGTTCCTCTAGTTCTGCTTTACAGCCTGTAAACACATAGAGGGGTATTTTTGTGACAGAAACCCACAGCCATTGTTGCATGACAGAGGAGCAGCTCTCAGACAAGTGTAAGAGCCCCAAAGGTACTTTCAGTGGCTTTCATCTCCGAATCCAGAGCTGTCTTTAGGTGGCAGGTAGCTGTCACCCCTCTGGAGCAGGGAGAGGAGCTCCAGCAAGGGCAGAGCTGGAGCTCAGGTTTCCCAGCTCCCCATGCATCCCCCTCCCTTCTGCTTTTCACTTTCTCTCTCCTCAAGTCATAAATAGAAGCAGTGTTTTTGACAGGTGTTTCAAGCCCTAGCTGTGTTCATTTTTTCCCGTTTAAGGAGTCGCTGGCAACAATTCACCCACCTCAGATTCAGACCTGGGGTGAGTCTGTGACCCAGTCCCTGCTGCCCCTGTGCTGCACTGTGCCCAGCCCAGCACTGCCCATGGCAGGGTGGGCTTTGAGCACAGGCAGCAGCCCTGGCAGAAGAAAAGACGTTGGGATAAGGAGAGAAATGCTCACACTGAGATGTAGCCATGGCAACATAGTTCTGCAGAGCAGGAGGCATATCTGCCAAGGCTCAGAGATTTGCCATTTGATCGCATGGATTTCCATGCTCTGGATGCGATCACATCACACAAAATCCAGGTCAGGCTTGATGCCTTGAATAATTCTTTACCCTCAGGGGCACAGAACTGATGTAGGAAGCTGCGTCTCATGGAGGATATGGTAGGATTAAATAGATTATCTTTTTGCACCCCCCCCCCCCCAAAAAAAAAAGGTGAGCTGTGCAAATGAAGAGACACCCAGTTCTGCTTTTATTGCCCAGGAGGCAGTGGGGAAGAGGCAGAACCTCAGAGCTGTGCACAGAATCTGGGTTTCCTGGGGAGGAGACAAAGCAAAAGCCTCTAGAAGCAGAGTAGAATCCTTCTGGCTAAAAATCCCATCCCCTCCTCCTCTTCACCCTCTCAGTGTTATCCAAAGACAGGAGTAACCACATTTGCAAACTCACAGCAGTCCCAGCACCAGCTTCCAGCTTTTCAGCCAGCTCTGAACCCAGCTGGGCTGGGCAGGATTTGTCCCACCAGGGGTTCAGACCCTCCCCTGCCCCATGGCCAGCAGCCACGGATGGGATGGACAGTGGCCACCCAGCAGCTCTGGGGAGCCAGCTCCTCTCCCTGCACCCCTCTGCAAGCACAGGGACCAGCAAGGAGCAGAGCCATGAGTGCCACTGCACCAGCACGTGTTGGGGGCAGAGAGAACGTGAAACCCCGAGGGGCAAAGGCAAGGAGAAAGAGAGAAACCACAGACCCTTCAGGGCTTCAGGAGATTTGTGCCACAGCCTGGATGGCAAATATTTTCCCTGGGGTTCTGCCACTGAATCAAAGCTGCAAGACTGGCAAGGGCTGTGTTTGCTCTGATCTGTGCCTGTGTAAATCATGAAAGCCAGGTCTGAAGCCCAGAAAGATGAGGCAGCTTGAGAGCAAACAGCACTGAGAAGATGTGCCAAGTGTCTTGATCCAAGCAAGAACTGCTGCAAACTCCACACTGCTCTCTGGGCTGGTGGGGACAGGACATGGGGAAGGGAAAGGCAGAGCTCCGTGTCCCACTGCCCACCCTCCTTTAGCTCATATCCTTTCTCTGATGCAGTCTCCATCACCTGAGCTGGGACAGGACTGGGACAGCAGGAGCTACGGACCCCTGGAGCTGCTTCACCCCAGCCTAACCATGTGTGCATTCAGATCTTCATATCTGCGAGGGAGGCAGGAGTGTCATCGGAGCAAGAACTCAGCTGTGTTAACAAAAATAAAAAAGAAAAGAAAAAAAGAAGAAAAAAGGAAAGAAAGAAAAAGGAAAATAAAAAGAAAACAAAGAAAATAAAAAAGGAAAAAAAAAAAAGGAAAGTTAAAAAAAAAAAAAAAAAGTAAGGGGGAAAAAAGAACCAAAGGTTTATTTCACATTTGGAATCTATTTTTCCCTTTTATACTAGCAAACCTGAAACCCCTAGAAATCTAGATGTTCTTCACCTGGCATCTTTTAAAGAGTGTTTCCTTCTCTCAGTAGCTCGAGGGCTTTAACCTTTTGAAAACAACAGGTTCTGAGACCTTGAAAAGAAAAGCCAGCAAGGCAGAGCTCATCCTCCATTAGAGCAGAAACAGGGAGGGAGGGGGGATTTATCCCAGTGATCCGAGTCTTTTGGAGAAGTTTAATTCACTCCCTTGTCAGGTCCTTTCTGTCTTGCCCTCCCCACTCCCAGCTCCCTCTGAAGCAGCCTTCCCGTCCCTTGCTTTTCACCTCTGCAGGCTTGAGCATGAGATAAACATGCCCTAATTATTTTCCTCTTGCACAGCTGAGCCCTGCAGCCCTTCATTTCCTTACCTGAATGCTCTCGCTTCAAGTGGGTTATATACGACAAAGCCTCTCAAGTATATTTGTTGTGCAGCAGAACTCGGGTGTCACACAAGCAACTCAAACCCCTCTCTTCCCCTGCATGGACTAATAAAGGACATGAATTACTGGGGCCTTCTTACAGTCTGCGAGCCAAAAGACTGAGGGAGGGGAGAAATAAGGTCACAGATCCTCTTGCCTTCAGACAAATAGCACAGACACTGCTCTGGCTGATAGAGATTAAAAATTACCTTCATTTTTGTGCTCAGTTTTGTGCTCAGAGGGTCACGAAGAGCTCGGTGACATTGCAACTGCAAGGACATAAACACAAAGTGCTCCATCCCAGCAGGAACCTTGTTGTGAGGTTCTGCAGAGCAGTGGGAGCAGTGGGAGCAGTGGCACACCTCCTGTCCCCAGGGGTGACACTGCCAGAGGCTGCTCTGAGCACGGGGCTGGCCAGTGCAGGGGTCTTGGTGCTTTTGCTGCTTTCTCTGTGCCATTCTCAGCACACTTTTACCACTGTGGGTTCCAGAGCCTCCCAGCACAAGGGCTGCCTCTCTGCTCCAGGCACAAAGCTGCTCCCCAAAGAGAGCACCTTGCTTCCTCACCAAACACCCAGGGGATGGGCAGGGGCAGTGAGGGTCAGCAGACATCCAGACCTGGCTTTATGCAGCTGAACCAGAGGAGGAAAAACCAAAAACATCCACTTGAATACAGGTCTTTGAAATGCTTCTAATGTCATGGAATCATGGAATGGTTTGGGTGGGAAGGGCTGTAAAGACCATCTCGTTCCACACGGGCAGAGATGCCTTCCACTACCCCAGGGTCCTCCAGGACCTGTCCAGCCCAGCCTTGGACACTTCCAGGGATGGGGCTGCACACCTGTGTCAGCACAAAGGGACAGGACACACTAGCCAGCACAAAGTAACCCTTTTTCAATTTTTTCTGACCCCCAGGAGCCCCTGTGTGGCAGGGAAGTGCCTCACCTGTTTTACACCAGGTGGAACACAGAAACCTCTCCCAGTGGTGCCCCAAGCCCTTTCCTTGAAGATTCCTGTGGCAAGGTGATTCCCATGAGGTCATGGAAAACACCCTCAAAACTCATGGAAGCAGCCAAGTTCCTGCACTAGCGATGCCAATGAAAGCAATATCACTACAGAGATGTTACCAACAAACTGTGACACACACCAAGTGACAGAGGCCATCAGGTGCCCCAGGCACATCCTCCAGCAGGGAGCACGTTGCTGTGGGGCTGTGCTGCAGGATGCCACTGCTGGAGGGAGATGCTCAGCAGAGTCTGTGGGAGTTTGCTGGCGGCTGCTCCCACAGCCCAGCCTGCCTTTATCCTGTAACACAGCAGCGTGGAAACCTGGCAGCCCCCACTTCTGCTTCCAGAGCTCACTTTCCACAGCCTGCTTCTCCCAATTCCGTGTGGATTTTGCAATGTGGCTTGTGAGATCAAAAAGGTTGGCTGGGCTTTGCCCCAGCCCCCCTCTCTGCTTTGAACTTCTAATTATTTTGCTAATTCTGAGTCTAGTGCTAAGATGCTCTGAGCACACCTAAAACCTTCCCCACAAAATCAAGCTGCAAAACGTCTCCCAGGATCTAATCCCCAGTGAGAAATACTCTAACCTTTCCCAATAACCATGAGCAGAGCTTGTCTAGTCATTTGCAATCAAGCTCCTGAGCTAATGAAGCTGCTTTGAAAAAAAAAATTGAAAAAGCTAAAAAAAAACCCCAACAACCTCAGGTCAGTCTAATTAAGAAATGTTGTACCTTGCAGTCCCAGTGTATCTTGTGGCACACAGCTGTGCATGCTTTCAGCTTTGACAGCAGAAAAGGTGTGATTATTTATTTATTACATGAATGCAGGGAAGCTTCAGGAGTAAGAGACGACTGTGCTGTGAGGGAGCTGAAGTAGAGAGAAAAGAAATGACATTCAGCTGGAACCTGTAATTATAAGAGGGGATGTTGACCATAGAAAAATGCAATTGTGTAATGAATACTTATGCATTAGCTTTTCTTTGAGATTAAAAGTACACAATCGAATCAAGGCCAAAGTGGAGCTTGCCCTCAAGGAAAGGCAGTTTGGAAGACAAATGTAATTATGCCACTGTCATTTGCAATGCTACAGAAAGTGGCTGAGGAAACTTCATGAAGAAAAAGTCTTAGGGAAAAAAAAAAAATTTGGAAAGAATTCTGCTTCTGATTTGAGTCTCTCTTCCCTCAATGAGAGAATGGATCTTTTCTGCTGGCTGCACTTACACAAGGTGCCCCAGCCAGCATCTGCTCCCAGCACACGTTCCTGATCTGGGATCTGCAAACAACCACCTTCCCTCTGCTCTCCTTGTGACTGAGTAACATTTGCACAGCAAGAACCAGATCTGATCTGCAAGAGCAAAATTTTAATTAAGTGCCTCGCCAGAAAAAAAGAAAAAAACAAACCTAATTCTAGGAACTGGTCCAACATACTGTGATTTCCTCACGTTCTCCCATCCCTCTGCACTGCATTACCCAGAGCACTCCAGAACTGTGCCTGCACTGCATGACAGGACCCCAGAATTCCCACACAGGATCCCAAAATTCCCAAAGAGGATCCCAAAATTCCCCAGCATCCATCAAGCCAGGGGTGTGTGTCAGTGGTGCCTGAAACGCTGATTCTCTGAGCTTGGATGCTCTCTGCACAACAAGAAGGAATGACAAGGTGTTAAGCAGCAGAAGTTGCAGTTAAGCCCATCTTTCTTTTTTATCCAATTAAACAATTTTTCCTCTCTGCAGAAGATGCTGGGGTTAGAGGGGAGCTGCCAGCACTGCTCGGGCACAGCTCATCTTGATTGGTTTTTAAAATTCTGCTTGTCAGCTGGCGAGAAGAGACACATCCAGAGTGACCTCACATTGCAGCAAACCCAGTGAATTATCTCCATGGCTGAATGGAGGGTTTGCACAGAGTCTCCCCACCCAAACAGCAACAAAAGAACCCCCAAAAACCAAAAATCAAAACAGACATCCAAAATTAAACCATGCCAGTGAAACCCTCAGATCTTTTCTGGATTGTGCCATGGATTATCCATGGCCATAGGGAACAGAGGCACTGTTGGGTTCACAGCTTTCCATGGGTGAACCCCAGGTGCTCAGCCCAAGGCTGAGATTGCTGAGCCCCCACTGCCTGTCTGAGCAGCTCCAGCACAGCTCCTGCAGTGCCCAGATCCAGTGATCCTCCCCAAAAAAGGTGCCAAGGAACAACCCTGAAACAACAGCCTTGGAACAACACAGCCCTGGAACAGCACAGCCCTGGAACAACAGCCCTGGAACAGCCCCAAGAGCAGACTCCTGGGGACTGACACCATCGAGATGCACTCCAGCAGTGAGGAGAAACCTCTTGTGACAATCACAACCTTCATCTCCGAGCCACCCTCCAGCCCCAGAGCTCAGCAAAAGCCCTGAATCAGTGGGGGTGCACAAAGGGACTGAGGGGGAGGGAGGGGAGAAATGACTGGGAGAAGACAGACTCCTCAAACCAGCACACAGGGACTGAGGGATGGAAGGGAAAGTGGAATTTAGACAGAAGAGATGCAGCCAAGTGTGGGAAAAAGGATGGAAGAGTGGGGGAAATAAAAGATCTCAAGAGCATCCACTTAAGCTTTGAATTGCCTGGCTTTGTCTCTGCTTCACACAATGGAAACGTACAGTAGCAACAGACAGATGCTGAGAGCTGGTTTGCTTCTCATCTGCAATTCCAAACACCCTGTCAGGAACAAATATTTGAAAAGACATCTATCCAACCATTAATGTATCTAGTGGGGCAATTTTTTTTTTTTTTTGAAAGAAAAATAATTCAGCATTCATCACAAAGATGATCACGCAGAGAGATGCCAACAGAAGCACTGGAGGGATAAGCAAAGTTTCAGGTCTTTCCTTAGGGCTGAAGACAGCTCACTGTTGAGCTGAGAAGGTGCAGCTGGTTAAGTATTTGCAGTACAGGGGAAGGAAAAAAAAATAATCAGACAGCTGTATTTTTAACTGATCATGTGCTTGCTTCTGTTTCATAAGATTTATTCCCTCATTAATCACTGCCCTCCCTTCATTCATGTTAAATATAAAAATGATTAGGAAAGATCCTCATCATGGTTAAAAAAATAATTAGCTGCTACATCATGTTGCACACATTCAGACAGAAAGGAGTGATTAAATTAGGAATATTAAAACCCCATTAATCTGTGTTCAACTTAAGCTCTGCTTGTTCATCTCACTGTGGCACTTATTATTTCTGACACTGAAAGATATTTGAATTACTAGCTGAAACAAGGTCACTATCAGAAAGATGTCAGGTCAGCAATTAGTCAAAGGTGGGAGAAGCTACCAGAACTGAGCTGTGCTTGACATGCCACAGACGTGGTGAGAGTTTCCCCTTCGCAGGGTCCCCTGGATGAGCAGGTCAGCACTGGGACTCCAATGGCTCACAGGTGTGGATCAAACCCTCCCTGCAGCCCCTGAGCCCCTCAGGCTGCCCCAAATGGACTTTGGGAGGAGCTGGGCAAGGGGCACAGGCTGGAACCCCCACCCTGAGCAAATGCCAACCTCACCACTGGGTTTAAGGACAGAGGCAGTGCCAGGAGAGCAGAGCCTGGACTCTCACCCAGAGCTCTGATTTCAGCACCACTTACAGCCTCATTCCCTCCTGTGGGCACCCAGCACACACTCTGAGCTGTGTTCTCCCTGTCGAGGAGCCAAAACCTCACTTCTGTTTCGGCCCACAAAGCAAAGCAGCAAATGTATGGGAACCCAGCACATCCTCTGGCTGCCCTGGATGTTCGAGACCCAGGCAGGGAACTCAGAAAC
>VRYO01002184.1:3673107-3689939 GCA_009812075.1 Sialia sialis | reverse complement strand
CCCAGGGGCAGCTGGCACTGGCCCAGGCTGAGGGGCTGCAGTGCTTCCAGCTTCCCATTCCAAGAGCAAAGGGCCATGTTCTGCCCAGGACAGGGCAGCCCACATCTACCACGCTACTGTGACAGCAGTAATTGCCCATTTTACCTTCAACTACAGGAATTTATTTTTTTTAACTAGAACTGCCAGCCAAACTTAATGGAGAATTGTTGTGTGGGGACCTTTAGGCTACAACAAGAGTTCTTTGTTGTTGCTGCAGGTCCTGCTCACCATTTCCAGCATGCTGGGCAGAGCCCTTTGAGATTTGTCCCTGGGAGCCAGGCATTACCTGTCCCCACACAGATTAGGGAGGATGCAAGCACAGGAGGACAAAAACAAAGCTGACAAGTCAGTCACATCTTCCAGATGAGTTCCTGGGCTGTTTATTGCAGCCACAGGTGGACCCAGTGCTTGGTGGTTGATACCTTTGATATGTTTGCTATGCTTGCCCTCATTAAGGGGAGAAGAAAAAAAAAAGCAGCACACGAGACATTTTCATCCCCAGATCTCCCAAAGCCTTTCCTAAGCACAGTGTTCCAGTATACAAACTATTTACTCTGTACTTCACTCAGCACTGACAAAATCACCTCTGAGCCTCTTTAGAAAGGAAACAGATAATAAATCAGCTAACAAGGCTGCACTCTAATTGACAACACAGGAAGGAGGGAGAGATGCAGCATCTCCTCGTAACCGCAGGAAGAACTTTAGGGAAGCAGGATATAATTAATCGAATTGGGATTTCACCAAGATCCCCTGGTCTTATGAAAAATGCCATAAGACATTTAATGACCACAGGTGAGGAGAATCTTTGGTTTACATCTCATTTGGAGCTGAGCACACAGAATATAAACGAGTCAATGCCACCCCCAAGCCCCACACGAATTAATGCTCTCCACTTTTCCATTTGCCTTTGGATGTCCCACAGAGCTCCCTCTCTCCATGTGGGACCTCTTTTGGAATGAGGTGGGCAGGACTGCTCCTTGTGACCGCTCCAGTAACTGCTCCGAGAAAAATTCACTGAATTTGCATCTCTCTGTCATTTTGCTGCTACTTCATTCTAGAAGAACGCAGCTGGGATGAGGGGAAAAAAACAGTCAAAGTAGCAAAACCACCTTTGCTAAAATATTTATTTACTATCAGCAGTTCAGGAGGTGTTTTGTTTAGGCAACAGCCAGGACACAGCAGCAAGACACCCTGACTGGACCCAGGAGGGAGGGATTGTCAGCCAGACACAGCAGCAGCTCATTGTTAACCCTGGGGTTTGCCTCTGACTCCTCCAAGGGAAGAACTGAGCCAGCAAAGCACTTCCAAATCCCTCCTACAAATAATAGCACTGGCACTATGGGGAAACAGGCAAAATCTGCTCTCTTTTACTTTGTTTGAAATAACTTTAATGGTCACCTACGTGAAAAAATCAATCCTACACGGCTATTACACACCCACAGCAATTCTTAATCATCAGCATCAGGGAGCTTTGTTTAAGGAGTGAGGAAAGCCATGAGGAAAGCCTGGGAACTCCCACAAAATCCATGCCTGGTGGGCTGGGTGGCCAGCAGAAGTGATTTGGTGACTGAATTTACTGTGCCAGCCTGTCCCTACCCTTTGCCCAAAGAAATCTTGCTGACAGAGCCACAACTATGCTTAAAAGCTGGAATTATATTAGCATTTTATCCTCAATTTTTAGAGATGAGGGAACAGGATAGAGTGATTCTGCAGGGGTCTTCATTGATGTGGGACCTCTGTATCTGGTAATTCAGGTGCAGTGTTGTGTGCACCACACTGCTTCTTTTGCATGATTAATTAAAAAATATATCCTGAAGACCAGTAACTGGAAAAACTAAGAACACATCCAAAACCAGAAGTCATTTTGGCCCCCAGGAAGCAGGCAAGCACTCCCCTGCCTCAAGTACCGTGGAATTAAGACACTCATAAATCCTTGCCCAGCAAGCCCTGGAGAAATAAAAGAGGCTTTAAATATAATCTATCCTACCACTTAATAGAGTAAGGGGAGCAGCAGAACGGAGGGTAAGCTGAGAGGAAGGGACAAACACAATTGCTGGAGCCAAACAGAGGAAATTGCAGGTAAATAGCAGCTGGATGAGACTCCAAAAACTGCCCCAAAAGCTGAGGTGGCTCTGGGGTGGCTCCACATGGGGTGCAGGAGGCACAGGGGTCAAGCAGGGCTGTGAAAGGCACTACTAAATGCACAGCAGCTCGTTAATCAGAGCTGTGCCACTGAGACTGCAGGGCTGGGTGGGTTTTTATACAGCTTTGGCATTAAAAATGGTGTGAAGAAATGCAGAGCTTGCCAGCTCTCAGGGCCTGCAGCCAGCACAGTGAGTGGCACCTGCAGGACTCCTTCCAACATGCTGGCACAGTGTTCTGTCACACAATTGGCACGTGTGTCCCATGGCAGGGACCTGCAGGAGAGCGGGCTCCAAGTGACAGCTCTGGCAGCAAAAACTGGGCAGAGCTGGACTCACAAAAGGAAAAATAACTCTCAAAACTTTTTCAAAAATCCACCAACAGCTGCAGCAGCTCATCCTGTTGCTGCCCAGCCCAGGTCTGTGGTGTTTCCATGGCCCCTGGGCAGTGCTCACCCAGCCCAGAGGGGGCAATTCAGGGCAGGGAAGGGCAACCGAGAGCAGGCACATGGCTAGAGCTTTGTGTTGCCAGGGAAACAGCTCCTTTGGCAATGGGAGCATCCTTCTGGGGTTGTTTTCTACTCCTCATTGTGTCCCCACAGCTTCAGGTAACTGAATCGAGCCCCAGGGCACAAACCTCAGGATAGAAAGCAAAATGCAGCAGAGCAAGCAAGAAGGTGAGGGTGCCCAGCAGTGCCAGGGCACCAGGCAAGGCTGGGCAAGGTTTTGTCACTAACACCTGCCCAACACTGCTATGGAATGGATCCTCATTAAGCAGTAAATAAAACCAGGCTGTGAATGACCAAGCCACCAAGTCCCCGCAACCAAGTCAGTCTCATGCTTTTCTTCTCTTGGTTTGATAATTGAAACCAAATAAAATGTATAATGATAATAGTGGTAGAAACAACAATAATAATTGCAATGAAAAGGAGGGGGAGAGGAATAAGGACCAAGAAAAACAAGTGATGCACAATCCAGCTGCTCACCGCCCCTTGAATGATGCCCAGCCCATCCCTGATCCATCCCAGCCAACTCCCCCCCAGTTTATGCACTGGGCATGACTTTCCATGGCCTGGAACATCCCTCTGTCCAGTTTGGGTCACTTGTCCTGGCCATGTCCCTCCCAGCTTTTTGTGCCACTCCTCACTGGCAAAGCACAGGCCACTGATAAGTTCTTGAATTAGGGTAAGCACTACTGGGCAAGAATTAAAACATCTGTGTGTTATCAACACTATTCTCATGCTAAATTCAAAACACAGCACTGCACCAAATAAGAAGAAAATCGACTTTATCCCAGTTGAAACCAGGACACAAATGATCAAGAAGTAACCTTCAGATAATTAAAACCAAAAATCAAACCAAACAGTCTGAGAAGGCAAGAGAGCAGGTAAAATTCAGCAATGCTTTCTGATGCATTTCCTGGTGGAAATCATGTCCCAATTACCATGACACACACCAAGAGGAAAGCTAGTCCTCCAGGGGATCCCTTCCAAAGCAGCCTCCATGCTCTGTGCTGCTGGCCTCATTCCCAGCACAGGGACTGAGTGGGGAGAGCATTGCAGTCAGAAACTTTCAATTTTAGTGATTCTGAAATTGTCAGTCTGGGGGTTGTTTAGACTGCACTGGCTTTTCATGTCGGTCAGGGTTTGGGGGATTTCCAGAGCGTTTCAGTTGAGGCTTCTCTAAGCAAAAAGGAGATGGAAAGTTTTACAAATTCATCTTGTCACTCCTACACGTGTGGGTAAACGAACCCAGAGTGGTACTTGGCCCGTTTCAGACCCAAACCACCCCAACCCTGTGAGCCTGCAGGGGGGAGCTGAGTGTGACCCCACAGTTCAGCAGGGCTGCAGCTCCCTGAAGGCTGGCTCATCCACTGCCCCAGCTCTTTTCGGGTCTCCAGATACTCCAGTTTCCTTGGAAGGGAGGAGGAGAAGACAGGCAGGGATGTAGGAGGAAATTTGGGGTTTTCTTATTACCTTTAAGTTGTGTAAAATGATTCTATATGAGTTATTTCAGTGCCACCAGTGAAGTGGCTCTGACTATGAGGAGCTGCACCAGAGAGGTTATTGCAGACATCCTTTCAATTTTGGGGGCATCTCAGGATTCCCAAAGCAACAAAGCTTTGGTGTTTCCATCCCCAGGCACAGCACAGAGAGCTCAGCTCTCTGGAGGAGGGTGACCACATCCTGGTGTGCAGAGCCAGGTGCCACCAGCGTCACTCAGGGCTGTGACAACAGGAAAGGGAGGTGGGCACGAGGCCAGGACACCCAGAACCACGGGGTGGGATGGGGCAGGGACAGGGTGGAGAGTCAGAAGCACAGACTGGGGCTGGAAGGGGACTTTAAAGCTCCTCCAGTGCAACCCCCCAGCATGGCAGGTGTGAACTGCTGATCTCTGGTGGTTATCTGCTCCCAGGACCTGAGAGTACTGATGATCCATCAGTGAGCATCTCTCAGCAGTTCAAACAGTGACACAGAGAGACCTGGGCCTCAGTTCCACAAGATCTTTATTTCTCCAGAAAAGGGAGTCCAGCAGAAATCCCGTTAGACAAAGGAATAACAGTCATATTTATAGATTCTAATAGGATTCAAATTATAACCAATAAAATGTTATATAGAGAACCAGCATCCAAGCTAAGTCGAAGTTCTATGAGTAAACTAACCAATTACAAAAGCTAAATTCTGACCAATTATCTTCCAAAGTGATAAGTGAGGGTCTAGATTTCTTTAACATTAGTGATTTTAGGTAACTAGGACACCTTATCTCTCTCAGAATATTCCAGGGGCCATGTGCTGAGGGTTTGGGGAATTTGTATCTCCCACAGGCAGGGACATCTTCCCCTGGACCCTGTTGCTCAAGAGCCCTGTCCAACCTGAATGTTTCCAGGGATGGGGAAGCCACAGCCGGCACCCTGTGCCAATGTTTCCAAGAGAATTTCTGGCTCCTTCCAGCCCCAGCAGGGACAGGCTCAGGCCACTCCTCACCAGCTCTGGTCCTGTGTGCCACCCCACACACAAAACTTGTGCTGCTGACGTGGCTCAGGTCCCTCCCTGCGCTCCCACCGTGTCCCAGCAAAGCCCAAACTGTGCGAATCTGCCCTGCCATGACAACAAGGCAATTTCTCCTCCATGATGCATTTTATATTTTATGTTTTTGGAAACTGAATTACAGTTTCTTGAATATTAAGAGAAAAAATGTGTTCCCTTTGCTGAGCTGCATTTATAACCCCCCTGGTTTACAGCTGGCAGGGAGGGAGCAGGCTGAACTTTCTGGTGGTGCTTTCAGCCCTGGAGCTGAGACCCAGAGGGCAGCTCTGCTCCTCAAGCTGTTCCAGGAGCCTGTGTCGAGCACCCAGACAGGAGGCTCCTGGCACTGCCTCTGGTTTTGGAGGCACGAGAGAAACTGGAGGACAACTTTTGAACCAGTGGCATCGTCTCACTGGCACCCAAAGACTGATGGCAAAAGCAACTTTTAGAAAAACAAGTAAAGTAAAAGAAATCCCCACTTTATCGTCCCGATATAATTTTGATTTCTGCCTAGCGAAAACAGTCTGCCTTTACTTGTTTGCAGAAACTTTTACCGCACAAAAGGGTGGTGTGAAAATTATATTCCTTGCAACAAGAACCAAAAAATCCCCAAACATGCAGGTATTAGAATGAGGTGTCCTAACCCAAATCACCTCCCAGAATTTCAACTTGATTTCAAGGATCTGTCACTTGGCAAAGGGGGACACTCACCATGTCTTGGCAATTTGGAAAGAGATATTTATCTCTTTTCTTTCCTTTTTCTTTGTTTAGCTTTTTTTTTTTCCCCGAGGCCCAAATTTCTTAAATCATGACTTTTATTAAACCCCAGCATGGTGCGGATCACAGCCATAATTCTTTTTCCCCCACCTTCCCACCACAAATCCATTCAAAGTGAGTGACATTTGCAAAGTGTATTTTCACGGCCCTCCATAATCCCTTCAGAATATTAAGACTGCATTACTTTGTCTTTGGTTACATTAACTTCAATTTTCCTTATGAGTAAGTATTTGGCTAAAAATTAATATAGTGAAGTTGAAAAGAATCTTATGATAGGAAAAAGACTAATTTCATCTCTGGCTGCTCAGATACCAGAGTACACTGGGGTTAATGTAATTAACTTACAATTTTAGCCTAGGTTGTGTACATACACTGAATCTCCCTGCTGGAAACAAGATTAGATTTTATTACACTATATATCCTGGTTATCTTCACCATGCCTCCAATATTACTTCCCTCAATGACTTCAAGGCTCTCTGCTGCAATGAAAATGCAGAACCATCTGGTATTGAGCCCATGCAGTTTATTTAAGGATTTAATTAAATGCTCTAAATGGAGAGCTTCTTTGAATTAACATTTTAAATGTGACTTATTGCAGGTTTAATATTGTCTTAATGCCAACCTGGGAAACTCCATAGCCAAGTTGTTGACGTTTAAATTGAATTCATTTGGGTGGCTCCAGGGGGACTCATTAATTAATCTAAACAACTAATGGGGATTGGTTCTGACTTTTGATGAAGATTATTTACAGAGACAATTTGCAATGAATAAAGAGTCACAGTAGGCAAATGTTTAATTGAATTTAAAAAAAAAAAGGACATCTCATTGTGTTCAATATCAAGGATGCATCTTGCGAGCAAGCTTTGAAATACCAAGAAAGGGACGATTGCTTGAAGCTTCCAATTGCACACTAATAACAAAGAGAATGGGTAATTACATTTGCCTGTGTAATTTGCAGCTTGTAAGAGGACAACAGGTCTGTCTGGCTTACAGTGCACAGAGAAAGACCCTAACAGGAAATGTTCTGTTTTATGAAGACCAAGCTGCCCACTCACTTTTACTCACATACCAGAAAACGACATTTTCCAACCAACCACTGCTGGAAAAACAGAGTCAACTCCTCTCACTTACATTTGCAATAACCCAGAACAACTGCAATGAGCTCAGCAGAGCTGCTTTAATTTACAACAGCTTAACCTATAACACCCAATCTTCTTTTATTCTCTGATTATATCAACTTTGGAATCAGTTATTTGCGCCTCCGAGCACACCATGAGCACCAACAGCTCCTTATGCAGCTCTTCCTCAGTCAGCCACAGGACCAAAGCAGTACCTGCTTCCCTGGGTAGCTGCACTCATTAAAGCAAATTTCCCTCAGTGCTTTTCCTCTGTTGTCATCATTATCCCATCTCATCTGGAAGTTCCCAGTCATGCCAGCGGAGCACGGTGGACTGAGTGCTGTCCCAGGGAAACACAGCTCCTAGCTGCTGAGGGCACCAACACCTCTGAAAACCTGGGATCTGAGGCATTTGGGATGTTGCAGTGTGTTTAACACAAAGCTGTGTGTTACAGGTGAGCTCAGCAGAGCAGGGAGTGAGACCATGGGGAAGGGGTCATGGGGCTCTCCCTGCCCAGCACAGCCTCTCCTGTGTGATTCTGCTCCTGCATGCCATGGATTGTCCTTAGCCTAAAGGTGGATTCATTTAAGACTTAAAAGCACAGCACTGAAAGGCAGGACAGGTGGAGGACAGGAGAAAAAGGGACTGAGAAGAAAACACAGCATCAAACACTACAAGTGCTGCTACAATTTTATATGTGGTCTTTAACCACACAGAGAAATTTGGAGAAATCACCCAGCCCCTGAATAGAATTACCTGAGCTTCCAATCACAGAGCTGGGGACCACAGCAACCAGCAAGGATGTGGAACAAGGCTTGGAATAGCACACACCAACTCTGCCTCTGCTACAGAGCATATCAGTAACTCAGGATTCTCACGTCTCTTGGTCTGCTGTAACCCATTAAAGGACATGAAGGAGCTCAGCAGTGGTCAGGACTCTCAGGGAGCCTCATTCACTCCCCACAGGCCACATCTCACCTGAAAGCTTTTAGCAGGCTGTGGGCACTGAACCTACTGGTTTTATCACCCACTAGTCAATCCCATGCTTTGAGCTCCCAAATGTTACTGAGTGCAGTTCCTGGAGTGGTGATGGTCACAGTAACACGGTGACTTCCTTACATGAGCAAGAAGGAGCATTTATTGAAGGAAAGCATGGATTTAAATAGTGTACATGGTGGAAAACAATTTACAGACATTTCATTGGACAGGAGAAACACCCTTTTAAAAACACACTCCGTGAGGCTAGTCATGTATGCTGCAGGTGTTGTAATCTTTGTTTTGGGTTTCTGTCCTTGAGAGGCGGAGAGCAAGGCTCAAGCAGCCTGAGAAAAATCCTGGCTGCTTTTTTGGCTCCCAGGCCCACACCAAAACAGCAGAAAAAGAGAATCATTGTGGTTGGAAAAGACCTCTGAGACCTTCAAGTCCAAGTGTTGGCCCAGAAGCGCTGAGCCCATCAGTGACCTGTTTCCCCCAGCACCCTCCCTGTCTCCATCATTTTGCACGGCAGGAGCGCTGCCCCACGGGGTTAAACCATCCCTGAAGGTCCTCATGGGGTCCAGTCCAGACAAAACCATTATGGACCTGCTCCACCTCATTCCTCAGCAGAGGCAGAGCCAGGCTGGGCTCACAGTGCCCAGAAGGGCTCTTCAAGGTAAAACCATCATTTTCCCCCCTGCACCCTGCTCTGCTCTTCCCTGATCACTCCCTGGCCTCTCCCTGTCAGAGCTGCATTTCATTTCCAATATACCCCAACCTGCCTCGCCTGAATCCAGGAGGTTCCAAACTTCTTTTCTTTCCGAGGCTGGACACGTTGTGCATGCTAATTCCGAGGCAATTGAGGGGGAGGGCACATTAAGGAAGGCACGTAGCCATTAAGGCAGGGAGACTAAAGCATCCAGCCTGGCTCAGCACGGCTGGAGACTGTCTAGAGCATCGCCAGCTGCTCTCAGATACCTACAGTGGAGCTCTTTTATGCAAACACCTCCAGTAACAGCTTTTGTGGATCTGACAGACAGAGTGGTTAAAAATTAGGCATTCGGTGGGTATCCAGTGGAGAGACATTGTGCAGCACATCTGAAGAGGGGAGTCACACTCGGGAAGGAAATTGTGAATTGTCTGGAGGGGAAGGGCTGCTCAGGCAGGCGGGATGGATCCCGATGGCAAATCAAGCTGTGAGCATCACCCATGGCAGCCCTCCCCATCTTCCCAGGGATCCGGCTCCACCGGTGTGGATTCACAGGCAGAAGGCAGCCACATCCCCCAAAAAAGCAAGAAAAGCAGATATTTACTGAAAATGGTACTTTCCCCATCAGCTCTCAAAATTTCCTACAGAACCTCTCCTGCATGTATATATGTATTTATATTTTTTTTTAATATTTTTTTTAATATTTTTTTTTAATCACAAACTCTCAGGGCTCTCTCAAGGTGGTGTAGCTGTTTAATGCATTTTATTTTTCCCCAGGATTGCTTGCTCTCAGTGTGAGGAGTGTCAGTTATTTTGGGAAACGTGAAATCAAGTGGGTGAGCGGTGGAATTATTCATGAGGACACCGTGAGGAGGGAGGTTACCTCCTTCACCCCACGGGAGGCACACAGCTCAGCCATTGATTCAGGCTCAGAATGAAAAGGCAAAAGTTTGTGCCCCCTTGAACCTGGACAAGGCATTAGGAGCTGAAATTACAGGGAAAGGCGCAGCTGGTCCATCACTGGAGGAGGGAGGGGAGCTCTGGCAATGCTTGAGGCTCCTTCCAGCCCTGTGCAGCTCAGGCTTAGGTAAAAATCAAGCACAATATCCTTCAGGTTTGAGCATCCATGAGAGCATAAAGCTTGGTTTGCTTGGTCTGCGGGGCTGTGTCCTGCTTTAAATGCCTGCCCTTCCTTCCCAGAGCAGCCACTCTCCCATTTCACCCCTGATTTTTCCTCATGCTGCTGTGGCTTCCAGTAATGCTTGCCTTCTAAAGCTTCTCTTAGATATGATGCTATTTTCCCACTTTTTAAAATGTTTCTGCTTTCTCCAGGTCTGCAGCTGCCTGTGCAAAAGGCACAGCCCATTGTGCCCTCATCAATAAACCAGGTTTGACACACACAGGACAGGGGCTAAAGCAATGAACAACTTCTCATTCCAAAGCCTTTAGGAAAACAGTCCTTCAGCAGCACCGACTCACCTCAGCTCTTCCAAATTTAAATCCAGAGCCATTAGCTCCCCATTTCTGCCCTGCGGAGGGTTTGGCTCAGCCCAGCAGGACGGAGCATGAAGGCAAAACCACCTGCCCAGTGGAAACTGGGGGCTGCAGGGGGGTCACTGGAGCAAAGGAATGGTGGGGAATGTTGTTCTGTGTTTTGTTGTTTGTTCTGTTTTGGTTTTGAACCAAAATCCTGGAGCTGCCCCTCATTGCAGTAATGATTTCTGATATTCACTGCATTTTCTTTTGAACCATCTTGTTGCTGTAGGGAACACCAGATGCTCTGGCTGTGCTGCTGTTGCCTAGGGACAGCCTTCAGATATCTTGTTTGATTTTTTCTGCCTCATTTATCATCAAATCAAAATCTCCTATCCAAACTTCCACAGACTCCTGTGGGCTTTGGTACCAACAATTAACAGCATCTGCTGAGGGTAACCACACTGTTCCTGTCCAGGGTGGGGATAGAATAGAGGGGATGGAGAAGTGACAGATTAGGGACTGACATTGAGATTACTACAAAATACACATCAAAATAATAGACATTTGTATTGCATGTTTTTTTATATGCATAAATCCATCAAACATACACATGCACATAAAAACTCCTTAAAACCCCTAAAACGTCCCCAGGTGATGCTCTGAGATACCTTGGGAGTGCAGTTTATTTTAACTGGAGGCTGGTCAGACACAAATTCATGGGTAGAGACAAACTTTGACAGAAGAGGTAAAGGGTCTGCTGGGGAAAAAAGGATGATTTAAAGCAACAAACTAAATTTGGAAGTGAGGTGATAGAAACTGGCACATAAAAATAAGTTCTCTTTGTTACTCCCTTTTACACTCCTCTGTTATAAATAAGGTTATTTTAAGAAAAAGAAAAGTTCAAGTTGTCATGTTTGAAATGTTAGATGGCAAAGCCATCCCCTTTGTCCCTGTTTGGATTAAAATGTGTCTCTCCACATCCCACATGGAATAGAAACAGTAAAGCCAGAACATTTAAACAAATATTTGCAAAGGGGGTTTATTTGTTTTTAAATCCTTGTCCTACTCCAGACAGGACCCACAGACCACACAGAGTGTCATAAAGCACCATTTCTTTTCTCCCTCTCCAAAAAAAGGAGCAGAAATGTGTTTGACCAAAGGAGATTGGGGTGAGTCCAGGAGAACAGGAAATATTTACACTCCCAAACTAGACCGTGATACCTGTTTCCACTTCCATATATTGAACCAGAGCTGCACGAAGAGCCTGGCACAAGGTATGACCTTAAACCTGAGTTTCAAATAAAGCTGAGATCTGTTTTAGACACTTGATAAAAACATCACTAGGTCTGGCTGCCTCCAGATCATCCCAGGCATGGTAAAGGCTGGTGTTTGTCAACCAGGGCACAAAGCTTTGAAAGCAGAAGACACCAATGCAGTCCTTAAGAGGCACGATTTAGTCTGGGAATAAACAAAGCTAAAACTGGCTTGTCTCTCACCAAGACTTTCACTGTCTTTAGCATTAAATCCACAGGCAGAATCTTCCATGTCCTGGGAAAAAAAATACATTAGAAGAGTCTGAATTTGTGTTATTCCTAAATTTGATACCTGTTGGTGTGCCTGTGTAGTGTAAATATTGTTGGAACAAAGAGGGTTTCAGCTTTGTACTGAGAGTTTCTGGTAACTCAAGTGCAGGTGAGACCAGAAATGATGAAATAAAAGTTTCCAGTTTCTCAACACTGATATGGATGTACAACAAAAGACAGTCAGCCCATTCTTGGGAGGCTGAGTGGTTGGAAACACACAGAAAAAAACTTAAAATACAGAATGAAATGAACACATTTTCCTGTCTGAGCTTCTTGGGATAAAAACCAAACAAACTGAAAAATGTGAGATATCTGCCACTTTCTGCAGTAAGAAGTGGGACAGTTTTCCCAAAAAATTCTCAAGTCTTGACATTTCATCAAAACTGGAGCAGCCATTAACAGCTGGGGATGCTCTGCAGCCTCTGTTCACCCCAAAAGCTTCCTCCTCACCCCTGTTGTGCCAGTATCTCTATTTCAGAGCTGCAAACACTGAGAGAAAGAGCTGTTTTCTCCAAATACCCCCCTGGTAGGTAAGGACAGCCTCGAGAGCAGAGCCTGGAACTGCAGAAAAGCCATCCCAGAAAATCCTCAAATCCTGGAACAGCTGGGGGGACAGCAGGAAGGATCCAGAAAAGTCCTGGGGAACAGAGCCAGCTGTGGAAACAACAGCTCTGCAAAAGATTTCATGATGGGAAGTGCTAAAACCCCGAGTCTCACACTGTTACCTGGGGCAGGAAATAACAGCTGCAGGTTCACAAAGCAGAACCCAGAGTGGTGAAGGGATTGCCAGGGGTACCCAAATGCTCCTCAGCAAGGCTGAACTCCTAAATTACCAAGCTGCTTTAGTTGGATCTCGTTTTGCAGGAGTAATTCACAAAGTATCCGTATCCCCTCCGTCCTCATGGACTTGATGGTGACAGAATAAATGTCCTAAAAAAGCATCAGCTGGTAAATTGTTGTGTGATTGCCCGTGCCTGAGGATAATGTCAGGACTTTGGCCAGGTTCTCCTCACTTCTTTCTTCATTTTTCCTTGGAAAATAGCAACAACCTGCTACAGAGTGAGCCCAGCTTCCTCAGAATTTGTGTGATGCTTGTTAGACATATTGCTCAGGTAGAACAAGGGAAACTGCTGAGACAACACGAGGTGGGAAAGGAAAGGAAAGGAAAGGAAAGGAAAGGAAAGGAAAGGAAAGGAAAGGAAAGGAAAGGAAAGGAAAGGAAAGGAAAGGAAAGGAAAGGAAAGGAAAGGAAAGGAAAGGAAAGGAAAGGAAAGGAAAGGAAGCATAAAAAAATATTGTTTCTACAGTGTGCACTAATTTTCCTTCACTGTGGTTATGTTTGGACATCCTGCCCTAGGCACCTGTAATGTGGGGGTTTTCCCCTTGATCTCCTGGCAAATAAAGTTCAATGCCACGGAAGATATCTACCCTGTTTGCACTGGGAACACTCAACAGCGGGAGAATCACTGTGTGCCAAGCACGACACCAGAAATATCACATAATGACACAGCAGTGCAAAGGGCACATCCCAGTGTCCATCAATGAGCACAGGACAGGGGCCAAACTCCAGTGAACAACTTCTCTTCCCCAGGCTTTCAGAAAGTCCTTCAGCAGCACCGACTCGCCTCAATTCCAAATTTAATTCAAGAGTCATTCACTCACAGTTCTGGAAAACTGAATCAGCTGCCAGTGTAAAAGGTGGAGCTGCTGCGCTGTGCCTGGGCCGAAAGTTGGGGAATTGAGCCCAGAAAGTGTCGCTTTGTTCACACAAGGACAGGTCAGACCTGGTCTGTGCTCATGTTCCTGAGTAACTCAATTATCACCCTCTCCCTTTTCATCCTGAACCACCCGGGGCGGCGGATTAGGGCAAAGAGAAGAAGAGGAAAGTCATCAGCATTTGTTTGTGGAGAAGACAGCTGAAAGCTGGGAAGGCAGAATGAGAAAGAAGCAGCGCCGAGACACAAAGCATTCCAAGACAAATGCCCATTACCCAGCACAATGTGCTGCTGCTTTCTTAGCAACACGCGTCACTTGAATTAATTTTCCGAAAGAAAACAGACTGTCTCAACAGCAGCCTGATGGTCTCAGCAATTCGCTTTACAATTACTCACTAAACTACCTTGATTTAATTATTCAAGAAGAATCTCACTGCCACTGATAACTACTTAATTAAAAACACAACTTTAGAGCAATAAGAGAGTCACATTATATTGCATTTGAAATAGATTTCTTGCTGTAAACATGCGCAGTTCATTTTAACCGGCTTAATGTGCCAATATATTTGGAGTCCCGAGGATTTTAAGAATGGCTCGAGCACCAGTCATCATCCGGGGGCTGCAAACAACACTCATGAGCTTGTTCTTGCTTGGAGCAATTCCACTCAGATCAAATTAAGAAAAGCAGCGCTGCGACAGAGATGGTGTAGAGCATAAAACTTGATGCTCGGAAAAGTCAGAAGCTGAGAAATGAGGACGAAATCTTATCCCGCTCCACTGTTCCTGTTGGAAATTATACAACTTCTACTTTCTTTCTTTTCTTTTTTTTTTTTTTTTTTTTTTTTTAACAATTTTAGTCAGGGGTTTTGTTCGGGGGAAGAGTGGGAGTTTTTTTCAAGAGCGTTGCCTGGACAAGCCTGATGAGTTTGCAGTTGTCACAATTTACAATTATCTGCAGACTGGGGTAGCACAGAAGATACACACGACTTTGGCGACCATTGAGGGACATCAGCGCCCCAACATCCCCTGGTGGGTCGGACACACCTGGGCTGGGAAGGATCGATGAGAGAAGAATAAGGCTGTGATAGCATCGAAGGCAAGGGATCAATAACCAAGAGACAACCAAATACTGCGAATTGTGTAACTTGGGACCAATGAACATCAAAGCAAAGAATTTCGCTGAGTTTTGTCTGTATGAGTATCTGGGAAATCGAGAACAGAACCAGGTGTGATGGAGTGGTTTTCTCAGCACAACCAGGGCTATGTGTGGATAAAATTATTTCTGTTGCACGTCCTGGCCATGATAAAGTAATGCCTTAATTTTCTAACATTGAGAAATGTTGCTGGAGAGTTTTTGTCTTCATGACGATTCAGAGACATTCCCAAGCACCCCCAGTGCACCCTCCTGCCCTCTCAGAGCTCCACAGGTGAAGGTGCAAATCCTTGGCTGGGGCACCCTCTGCATTCCCACCAGCAGGGAAGGACGTGCCCTGGTTCTAGCTGGGGCAAGTGCAGGTGATTTGACCTTGAAAAGTCACTCTGTGACCTCACCCTGAGAGTCCCCAGGACCTTCTCCAACAGCCTGGCTGTGTGGAGGGGACATCCAGCCCTTCCCATGGCAGCTGGTGGGAGCAGCTCACATCCCCCAGACTGGAGATATCTGACTGAGGCCAACTGCCTGAGAGCAATTCCCATTTTTCATGAATTTAGCATTTTAATGGGTATCAAGTATGGGCATCATTAGGTACTTGCAAGAGTCAAGAGCAGTCTTTGAAAATTTGGTGCTTTTTAACCTGTGACAGAAGGGGCTGTGAATTAATTGGCTCCATTTCCATTGGGATAGAGATGGAAGAAGCTTTGGGAGAAGGAGCTGTTGGCTGCCTGCAGCCAGAAGGACCAGGGGCAAGCAGGGGTGGCTGCAGACAGCAGCCTGACTCATGAGGAACTTCCAGCTGGATTGAGGCTGTGCCAGGTGATGCAGGAAAGCCTCCCAACCCACCAGCATTCCATCTCCTCTTTAGTCATTTTAAACCTCTCTCCTTCCCCCTAACTAAGAGGCAGCAACTCCTTTGGTTTTAATGCATTTGCAGTGCAGCTGAAACTATAGATGTATTTATATATGAAAAAAAATTAAATGACTGCCTTCTTGAATATTATCTCCCCGTTTATTGTGTGCCCTCTCTCCCCTTCTCTTCCCAGAGAGACCAACCATCACATGAAAACGCTTTTCATCATCTGCAAAATTTGATGCCCAAAATAGCCCCATGGTTGCCCTAGCAACAAGCATTTATTCCCCCTCCCCCCAGCATCCCCCCCTTTGCATATTGCTGCATATTTCTATCATCTCTTTCCAGGCACAGTTCATAAACACGGCTGCATAATAAAGAATGTTATCACCAATGACTTACAGCCCAGCTGCTGCAAATAAGATATGAAGTGGCAAGGAAATACAATTTCATGCAGCTAGGACAACAGATTGATTGGGTGCCCTTCAAATTTGATGCCACTTCTTTAAGTCTGTCCAAATTCAAAAAAAAAAGGAAAAAAAAAAAGTTAGTTTCCCCACCTCCCCATCTTTCCATGGTAGCAACAGACAATAAAAGTGGGAGATAATTCACTAGGACACTCATTATGTCTGCAGCAACCTTGCCCTGAGAGATTGACAATTTAAAGAGATGTGCTTCTTTTCCCTGCCACCTCCTCTACTTTTCCCCCAGCTGCCCTTCTTCATCAAAACTCATTCCTCTGGTTTGGTTGCTTGTTTAATTCAATTATCTTCCCTTTCAAATTATTATTTCTGTTCAGATTCTGAGCCAGAAGGTTGTTACTGATAGAGTCAAGCAGTCCCCTTAATTTCATTACCATCATCTCCAAAATTTTGTCCTTGTTTTTATTTAGTTTTGGTAGCACAGGACGGAAAGCCTCTGTCCCACAGCAATCCCATCAAAGAGCACCCCATCAAGGACAAAAAGAGGTGGGCTTGTAAATTCTTCCTCACTGCTGTCAGTTGTGATGGCTTCACTTCCAAGGCTGTGGAGATCTGCTTGGAGGCTGCTGTGGGTGTGCAGGGAGCACTTTGTGATCTCCTGCTGCCAAATTGGGACACAGCTGGGCCAGGTCCTGCACAGCTGGATGGTGCTGATGGACCTGAGTGCTGCCCACAGGAGAGAGAACAATTCCCCACATTGTCTTCCACATTCACCTCTCCTTTCTGTCCCCTGCCTCCCCTCTCCTTTACTAATAGTGTTTATGGAATTCTTGTGCATGAAGATT
>VRYO01002184.1:3635998-3669341 GCA_009812075.1 Sialia sialis | reverse complement strand
GCAGAGCTCAATTCAGTCATCGCTGCTCCAGTGATGGGCAGCTCCCTGATTGCTCACCTTTCCCACCTCGGACTGCATCACATCCTCCTTCAAGCACACCTGGGGCTGCTCTAGGAGGGTTGAACTGGTCAAGGAGGAAAAGCCTTGTTTTCTGTTTATTTATTTTTTTTTCCCAACCCCATCACAGCAGGCTGTGCCCTGCTTCCAAAGGAGTGGCTGCAGCAAATGCACTGACCATTCCCCCCAGAACAGGCACAGCTCTGACATTCTGCACATTCCAGTCCTGCCACAAGCCTTCCTCCTTTCTTTTGGGACTCCTTTTGGTGCTTGGATCTCTCAGTGGCTGTTGGGACTTGTGCTTCACCTCATGGGCACACCCCTGTGAGGCCTAAAAACACACCTGGAGAATCTCAACACCAAAAATAAGGAACTCAGGAGTGCTGCTGATGTTCACAGACTGGACATAGACACTGGCATCTCCTCATGGATTTGTTTCAGTCAGGAAATCACATCACACCCCTGAGCACAGGCAGAGAGCCTCAGCAGGGCCAGCCAGCCTCCAGCACACCCTTTTAGTGTTTGAAGCACTGAAATGGGAGTGATGCCCTCAGCACAGCATCTGCTGGTCTCCCAAGTCCCTCCATCCCTTCCCAGGTGGGGAGGACACCTCCCAGGATCCAGCTTTGTCAATTATGCTGTGGTTCCACAGTGCAGTTATCCATAAATATTTATACACACACAAGCTCTTTGTTCTGCTTTTGTGTGACATAGAGGGGAATTTTGGCTCTGTTCTCTCTCCCTCACCTGGATTTGCTCTGCCCTTTCTGTTGGATACAAGGGATTTGATTGAATTAACTTAATTGGCATGTGTATTGTTCAGACAGCTGTGACAGAAACACTCTGTGCATTAGTCAGGAGGTTAAGTGGCTCATGGCAGCTCCCAACACCTTTCCTTGCTTCCAGCCCCCCTGTACTGACTCTGAGTCACTTTTTGTGTTTGGAAGCAGTTTTGAGGGTTTGGAAGCAGTTTCAGGGGCAGACAGATCTGCTGTGTGGTACATCATGTTTGGGTGCTGAGAGACCATGAGGTCAGAGCTGCCAAAACCTCTGGTTCCTCACCTTGCTCCCAGCCATTGGCCATATTGGAAATGGTGCCTACATGGCATTTTTGTTGGAAAGAGGAAAGATCCATGTCTGGGAAAGGCAAGCCAGCATTTCTGCCTGGTCTTTACCTCATCTGCTGTGGCTGGACTTGGCTGTCTTGCAGACCCCAAATCCTCTCAGAAGGCTGTGGGTGCCCATGTCCTGCTCTGCTGGGGCTCTGCAGGGCTGGAACCTTCACCCCTCACCTCACCCCTGCAGCCCAGGTGGCTTGGGGTGAGCATGACCCAGATCCCCCCATGGGAAACAGAGCAAGAGCCATTTCTGATGGACATCCAGCTCTCCAGACAGGATGAGCTGCTCTTGGGCAGACCTTTCCCCCCTCTGACTCTCCAGCAGCTGAGCTGATGAGGTTCTCAACCTCAGTGCCTCAGCTAAGAGCCTAAAATGGACCAGTTTTCAGCAGCCTTCTTCCCTTTGTTGCCTTTTATTTGTTGCATTTTGCACAAACTACATAATTTTACAGCTTGGAAACTCATTGTTTACAGGAGATCTTCTGTGACAATATTCATGCTTTGACATCCTTTGAATTCCTGCAACTAGAAGAAAAACCAAGGAGGGGCAGTCAGAAGCAGGAGAACCTGATTTTGGGGGATGCTGTGGGACGAGTCAGGACACAAAATGGGAGAGACATTCCATTCTTGTTCTCGTGGGCTGCACCACTCGGGGTGAGCCAGGCCCTGCAGGACCACAGTGCTGTCATTGCTCAGGCTGTCACCTTGTGTCCCTGCAGAGGGGATGGACAGTGTCAGCACCCTGTGAGGAAAACAACCCTTTGGGATGTCCCTGTGCCACAGCTCAGGGTTGAAGTGTCTCCTCTGCTCACAGCCCCCAGGGCTCCAACACTCCCCACAGCTGGCACCTGATGGAAAAGCAGGATTCTCCAGCTGTGACCCCTCACAAACCTGACAAATTCAGTGGCTGAAGCCCCACAGATGTGCAGTGACTTTGTGGATGCAAAGAGAGACAGCAGCTATATTCCTGATGTCACCTGGGAAGTGGCTCTGCCCCAGCTGTCACTGTCACTGGGTGCAGCCAACACTCAGATGGGACCAAAATTCCCTCTCCTGCATGGAGGAGGTCACTTCCATGATTGACAAGGCAAGGTGTGGGAGAAGCTCCTATCTACCACTTCACCCTGATCATCCTGTGGCCAGGCACTGCCCCATCACCCAGAGGGGCAGGACAGCCCTGCCCCAGCACCACAGGCACTTGAAAAACACATTTAAAGCTTGCAGCCAGAGAGAGAATGGCAAATTTTCATAACCATTCTGATTCCTGCTAAGTGAAGCCAGTGTAAATCTCTGTTTTTTATGAATCTCACTTTCATTTCGTGCCTGACTTGTGCATAAAACTTCCCCAGATTTATACAAGCCAACTCCATAAGTCATCCCCTTCCCAATCGGGCCCTATATCTTGATGACCTTTTAGAAACCAATGACTGCTTTCCTGTTGTTATCCATAATTGGAAAAGCACTAGAGATAAGAAAATTTATGGCAATGAGTGATCTACCTGCAAGAGACAATAAAGAACACAGGGCAGTGAAGGAACAGGAAGGAAAAATCCCACACACAGAGCGTGGGGAGTGCTCACATGCACACACAGCTCTGGCTGAACTTCCCTGTTTTCACTGAATCTCTCTCTCCCCTGACCTTGCAGCCTCCACCCTACCGGACAGATGCACCCCTGCATTTCAGTTTCCTTGGGATTTACTTGTAGATGTTTTGGTTTGAGGTGAATGAAGCATCACATAGGAGTGGGTTCACTCCCCAGGTGGATAATCTTATAAAAAAATCCCATCCCTCTAGGAAAGCAAATCAATGTTCACACTGTTAGTATGGGTGTAACAGACAGGGGTGGGCAGGGCAGCCCTAGACATCACTTTGGGGTTGATCACAGAGACATTAATCACCTCACCACCACCCACAGCAATCCCTGCCTGCAGGAATCATTCCACATCAGCACCACTGAACTGCACCTGGGCATCAAAACCCCATTCGCAGAGTGAATTCTGGTTATTTTGAAACAAAGGCAGAAATTCCCTTGCTGCCACATCCCTCCTCTGGCATCGCACAGACTGGGGTGTGGCACTGCTGGGTGTGAGAAATGGGACTTGTCTGTGGGGCACAGGTGCCAATCTTGGTGCCAAAACTCAAGAAGGGAAATGCTTCCAGTCACATCCACTTTCCAGTCAGAGCAACCCAGGTGACCTTATTGTCTCTAGGAATCAGAGGTGATGAAATGAAAAGGAACATTGTCCAGTCCGAGGGTGAGAAGGCAGCCACCAGCAGCACTGAAAGGGCTGAGTGTGGAGGGGAAATCCAAGATGTGCAAAGCAGAGGGATGAAAATTTGCAAATAATTCATCCTGCCTTAATCTAAAAGTTGCCTTCAACTCTCCTGCCAGAGTAGGACACTCCTATGAGAGGCAGCCAGGATTGAGGGGCACTGCAGGGAAAAAAAAGCCCCCTTATTGCTGGATCAGCTGTAGCACACAGCCAGACAACCTTCAGCCCTTTCTGTTCTTCACATCTTTCCCTGGAAAGTGGTGATAAAGGGGCAATGCTCAGTCCCTATCACAACAGCATTTTCAGGTAGCTGGATGAGAGCTGCTGAAGCAGTTAGAAAAGCGGCTTTCCAAAGCTCTGCTGTCACTTGAGACACACAGATACAATGACCTGCATGCACTCTGATTGCTGTACAAGTGTTTGTGCTGCCCCAGCTTAAAATGGATTCCGGCCACAGCTCAGCTTTCTTATTTGCAGTCAGGAGGATTACACAGAACTATCTGTAATAATTAACTCCCAAGAGAGAAGTTAAAGTGAAAACAGTGAGAGCAAGTGGCTCAGCACCAGCAAAAAACCCCAACAAAACAACAGATGACAAATTGCTGGCAGGGATTGGGATGAGGAGAGGCAAACACAAAGGAAGAGTGGTTGTCATTGAGGAAACCCTGGCAGGTCTCCCCTACCAGCCCTTGCAAATAAAGATCTCTGCAGCTACACTGAAGGTTTGTGCAGCCCAAGGCTCCTCCAGTTTGCAGCTTTTGAACTGGTTCCCAGTGAGCTCTGCCCCTTTTTTGGGTTTTTTTGGGGGGGATGAAGTGGTGGCAGCTCAGGCCTGAAGATCCCTCCCTGGCTGGGGTCTCCTCCCACTGCTCTCCTCCAGCTCTGCTGAATTCAGTCTGTGCTGAGGACATCTGTATTTTTGGATTATTCATTATGAACTGATTAGTTCATCCCACAGCCACCCTGATCATATTCTGCCTATGTACTAACATCTCAATGAATGAGCAGTCAAGTAGAAAATGAATGCATTAGTGCCTGATTGTATTACTAAGCTCTTGTATATGCTAACGAATGCAGCAGGGCTTAATTCAGCCCAATAACAAACAGGTAGTTGCAGAGTTAAGCAGCACAAGTGTCCAAATAAGAGTAAAACATTAAAAAAACCCTCTTAATATCTTTTGTGTTTAACATTCAAATTAGCTTTGGACACGAGTATTTGTTTGTGGAGAATTCTTTTGTCTGGGTATAGAGACATTTTCCTGCTAGGATTTTCACAATCATGACTGAATCAGCCACTTTCATCCTTGGCAGGGTAGAATTGATTACAAACCACCTAGTTAATTAAAAAAACAGCTTGCATTCAGACCTGCTTTTTAGCAGAAACTAAGCTCAGAAAATTATTTTTTGTAAGTCCACTGAAATTGCTATTTGCAGTAAAATATGCCAAATGAAGTTCTCTGCTGGGAATAGAGAAATGAAACTTTTTTTTCCCTTCCTTTTATTTTTATTTTATATCATACTCTGTATGAGATAATTTCCTATTTCTACCCACAGCAGCTACAATTGTACATGCAGAAAAGAAAAGCTCACGGAAAGCACAAAAGGAACGGGAACATTTTCTGAGCAGGTTGGCCAGGCAGGAACTTTGTCCTTGTCCATTGACTTACTGCATGGTGCAGAGAATAGCAGCTCACTGGATCACAATCTGTTCATCAAAACTTTATGAGTAATGGATGAAAAAGTCTGGAAAATTTCCACAGAGGCTCAGGTTTGGCTCCCTTGTTCAGCACAGCTGCAGGCATGCAGAGCCTGCAGTCCAAGCACACCCTTTGCTGTGGCTTTTGGGGGGCACAGAGCACACAGTTTGCTCCCCAAATTTACAAGGATATTTACAGTAATTTCACGATTATAAGCCACACCTGATTATAAGCTGCACCTCCTGGTAGCCAGGTAAACCACGGATTTGTCCACATATAAGCCGTACCTGAATATAAGCCGCATTACTGGGGTAGGCTGGATTCTTCAATGAAAAAGGTGCGGCTTATAATCGTGAAATTACTGTACTCAGAGAGCTTTCCATGAGGCTCAGATGGTGCAAACAATCAGCATCCTAACAGCTCCACACTGTCCCTTCACCAGCTGGTTACCATTAAAATGTAACAGAGACAGTAGTAAAGAAAAAATTGTCTTCCTTCTTAGCCAGGAAAGAAATCACCTAAACTACAAAAGACTCTGTAGCAGCTGTCGGAACAAGGCCTGGACAGCATCTCCCTCCCCAAAGGGTGGGCACTGACCCCTGTAGAGCCCATGGAGGTGACAATTCAGAGGAGCAGCAGCTGTGCCCAACATGACCTGAATGCAGCAGGGTGACTCAGCCGTGAGACTGCATTTCTTAGGCAGCCTTGTGGCTTAGAGGCTCACACAAAAATCCCTAAGAAATCCCTCCTGGATTGTACTCCTCTTGACATTGTTCCTAAAAGGAACAGCAGGGTTGCAGAGAGGCAGAGCTGGCTGCCCCATCAGGAGGATTTGGGATCAGACACAAGCCAAAGCTGTCAGTGATGCTGGGACTGCCCCTGGGGCATCCTCATCCCCTGCTTCTGGCAGCAGAAGCAGGCATGCCAAAAGCCACAGGGCATGGCATCTCCCTGCCCCAAATCCCTTCTGAGGGATTGCCCCTAGCAGGAGAATTTGGCTGCTGCTTTGACTCAGTGATGGAGCTCTTCCTGAGGTCACCCGAGGGAATTTTCACTTCCCCTCTCTGATGAGCCTTGGCTGTGTGGAGGTGGCCAGACCCTGTGGCCAAAGACCTGTCCTCCCACGGGCAGTAGGAGATTGTGGAACCGAGCACTCAACAAATCCACTGAGCAGAGTCGAAATTAGAGCCTGCAAGAAGTGCCTGTAACAACCTGAGTGCAGAAAACTGACTCATCCCTGTGTTTTCCCCAAGCACAGACTGTGGCTGTTTGGCAATAGACCAAAGAAAATGACAGTATAAACTGCCAGATCCCAGCAAATCTCTTCTTTTGCTGCCTCTCTTTTTCACTTCCAAGAGGCAGAGTTGGTTTTGTTGCTATCCCATGGAGAAGCCTTGTTCTCAGGTCTAAATTTGGCTCTGCCATCTTCTCAGCAGGAACAGTGACAGAGGGATTGGTCTCATGGTCTAAAAAGACTCTCCAAGAAACAGTCAATCCAGAGATGCATCTGGAGTCTCTTCAATCAGTACAAAGACAAGTGAGCTGTGAAAGGCCCTGGGGAGCAGGATCAGGCACTGCTGAAGTTTTGCTGGGAGGTCCCAGCAGCTCATGGACTGCACCCAGCCTGAAGGGAAGGTGACACACTCCTGACACAGGCACAGGGAGAAAAGGCTGCCAGAAATGCTGCATCCATCAGCCTTTCTCTGTGTGGGGAAGAGATGTGCAGGCTTAAAAAATACATGGTAATGGTGTGATTTAAGTCCAGATGAAAGCTGCTGGGCCCTGGCTCCCAGGAGAGCTCTGTGGGAGCAGCAGGAGTGGCCACAGTTCAGACTTCCCTGAGGATGCCCAGAAATAAAATGGAAAGGATTAACCCCAGGAAAGGGCTCCAGAGGTGCTGGGGCAGAACTGAAGCAGGGGTTAGGTGAGACCAGCAGGAGAGGCAGGCACAGCCCTGGCTCCCTGCAGCATCTGCTGGTCCTGCTGTGAGGCCAGCAGAGATCACAGGTTTGTAATTCAGGCATGTTTCCATAAGAACCACAGCGAGACCATTCCCTCCTCTTACACAGCCCACCAAAGAGCCATTTGTGATAATGGCCAAACTTGGGTTCATCTTAGAAATTTTTAATAGGCTCCTGTATATTACTGAGGTTTTAATGGAGCCAGGAGAAAACCAGAAAACATACCACAGACTGTATGAAGATGCTGGTTTTGTTTTCTCTATTCAGAATAAATCACTATTTAATGTTTTCTGTAATTATTTTCTATACTTCCCTGTACACCCAGAGAAATTTGTATTTATTATTTCAGATGTTTCACCTCATCTTTTCTCTTTTCATTCACTTTTTTCCCCCCTTCTCTTTTATAGCCACAGAAGGAAAAGAATACAAGAAATAGGAAAAAGTAGAAGTGATGGTCCCATTGCCATTCTTCCAGGAGTAATTGCTCCTCACAAATCAGCCTTTTGCTCTCTCCCAAGGGCAGGGAGCTGGAGGAGGCAGCCCTGGGCAGGAGCAGGATGTAGCTCACGAGCTGTGTGACAAGGAAGTGAAAACTTTTGATGGGATATGAGTGGGACAACCATCTGGTCCTTCCAAAGCTGGACTGGAAGAGGGTCACCAAAGCCATTTACCTGCCTTCCCTACAGAGATGCCATTCTCTCTCCCTGGTTGTGGGGGATCTCCAGACCCTGTGAAGGGAAGGAGGGTGGCTCCTGCACACAAACACACTGGGCAGAGTGGTTTGTCCATCTCTGTTTCCCCCAGAAGCAAACAAAACCTAGCTGGTAACTCTATAGTGCCAAGAGCTGTGCTGTACAAACAGGATATTTCTCCATAGAAATTATCTCCTTGACATTAGCTGGGTGTTCCTGAGCCAGAGGAACAAACTCCCTGGAGAGCAGTGATAAAACCTTTCCAACTGCCAGGTTATCAAATGTTTATGGCAATCAAAGGGACATGGTGATTATATTTGACCCCAGTGGGTGAGGACGAGTATCAGGCAACCTGGGCACAAGTACTCATGATTATGAGCTCCTGGACTAATAAAGGCAATTTGATATAAACAGAGGCATCAGTAGCAAATGAAAGTAGGACCTCTGTTCCCAAACACAACTCTGCCACTGGAGTGTTTTGATCTCTCCAAGCAAAACTGCCTCAGATAAACAAATTCATGAGCACATGCTTTCCTCAACATGTGAAACTGAGGAGCTCTCCAGTGTTACCTCAGGTCTCTCAGAGAAAGGAGAGTTTTGAGGTTTTACTCTTGGAAGTGTAACTGCCTTGGAGGAGACCCTCAAAGAGATTAGAAGTTTGATATTACACAAAATAGCAGTTTATAGTCTCAGGAAAGTCTTGCCCTGCTTCACCTGGAAATGAGGTACACGAGCAAACTGTCCTGTAAAATCTGTAAAACTGTCCAAGCAGTTCAGGAAAGGAACACAGGGCTGGGCAAAGTCAGACAAGCAGGTCTGCAGACAGATGTCTTTTATGAACAGACAAAAAAAAAAAGGAAAAAAAGGAGAAGAAAACCAAACAAGACAGAATGGCCTATGAAACAAACCAATCCCCAACACTGTTTTAACCTGGAAATGTCCGTATGCACACAGCCCTGCAGGTGTTATTTGGAACAACAGATTCCTCTACAGAGATCTCTATCCCACTTCCTAATATTTCCAATCTCTACATGCTCAGTTGTATGCAGAAGTGGATCTAAAAAATACCCACCCTTACGTCTGCATTGCTCAAGGTAGGAAGGCCATGCATGTTACTCAAGGGGTTACCTATACTGTTCAAAAGCAGAAACACAGATCTAAATGATTTAAATTTTTGTTATCAGTCACGTTTAATCTCCAGAGCTCCTTTCCATGACCTCAGCAGGAGCTCATGTCTTTGGAGGAGCTTTCACGAAGCTGAAAAGAAGCACAGGGTGGGAAACACCTGCTCTGGGTTTTGTACCAATGCTCTTGGAGGAAAACGCTTTGCTGGGGCAAGAGCTGGAAAGCAGGAGAGAGACAGAGAGGATAATCTATTTCACCCAACAAGATCAACTCACTTCATCTAAAAGAAAGACCTGGGAGCTACTGTGATGGGCAGCAAGCAGGGTTCAGTCCAAAATAAGCACAGGTGAGTGTCCAGCACATGGACTGACCTCACACACCTTCTAGGGGTGCTCCTGATGGTGCCAGCCCCCCACAGGACATGGAACCCCCCAGAGCACACAGCCAGTGTGATGAGGAGCCCTTCTCATCAGCCTCACCTCCACTGGAGGCAACACACAGCCCTGGCCATGGCAACAGGAGAGTGGGGAGCCCAGAAAGCCATGGACACACTGGTTTTTGGCAGGGAGGGACTGTTGCTGCTGTTACCTGTGCCCAAATCAAACTCCTCTTGCCATGGTGCTCCCAGCACTCACAGCAAACCCCTGGTACAACCAGGGAACAAGCATGGAGGAGCTTGTCCAAAATTTCATCAGGGTCCTGACCCCAGCTTTCACAGGAGCCACTTCCTAGCTCCCCAGCAGCTTCCTGAGCAGACTGAAATCCTTCAAAGTGCTTTCTGCTTCTCCCCAGACTAAGGCACGACCAACAGAGGCTGGGAGCCAGGAAGAAGAGGCCAACAGCGTGGGCTGGGGAAAAGAGGACACAGGTTGTTGGTGCTCTTCTGGCGTGTTGTTTTTATTTTTTTCTTCTCTTTAAGGAGCTGTAGTGTCATCTTGTTTTATTTCCTGGCACTGCAGGCTGCTGGCAGGATCACTTGGTTGCCAGGGAAACCTCTGGGAAAGTGCACAGGGCTGCTGCCCGCATCTGGGCACCAAAACCCAGCTGCCAGCGAGGATCCCACTGCTCCAGCCCTGCCAGGCCAGGCTGGAAGGAGCACAAACAGCAGCCAGCCAAGCATCTGCTCCACAGTGCCCACACGAGGGGCTGAGCTGTCTCCAGAGCCGGGCAGTGAGCCCTGCACGAGGGTTAGCCAGTGCCTAAGGCAGGCTCTATTTTTATTATTTTTTATTTTTAAATCACTGCCATTAGGAGGATTGTTATGATTGGCAATTTGCAATAATCAATTTGAAACCACAGTTTGATTAGTTAATGCACTTTCTGCTGCGCTCTGCTCTTAATTTGATTGGGGGGATTTTGTTTCCTGGTTCGTGTGTGTGCTGACACATCCCCGCTCCTCTCTGCTCCTGTGGGCTGTGGCATGTCCCAGGCAGGGCCAGGACAGGCTGGGTGTCCCCTCCCTTCTCCAGGCAGCCAGGACCATCCTTCCCCACACCCCACTCAGGCTCAGCCCCTTCCTTCTGCCTCCCCAGCCCCACACAAAGGGCTGGGCAGGTGGGTGGGCAAGGCAGCTCTGGAGCCAAAGGGAAGCTGAGCATCAGCTCCAGAAATATCTGTAATACATGATAATATCCAAAATAAACTGCAGCAGGCACTGAAATATCTGTAATACATGATAATATCCAAAATAAACTGCAGGCAGGCACTGCTCTTCACGCTTGCCTCTAATGCATGACCATCCTGAAGGTTCTCGCTCCAGTGCCCACACATCATTCCCACCAACAGCAGAGAGAGCAACAAAGCTGGAGAAGCATTTACAGGAAGGAAGAGAAGGAAATGCATTTTCCTCTCCCTTCCAGGGTCTATCCAGACTCCAAGTACCTTGCTATAACCCATATTTTTCCATGGAACCTGCCCAGCCTGTTCAAGCAATGCAGGAATCACCAACCAGCTCTTTTGGAAGCTGCCACAGGTCTGTCCGTGCTCATGCACATCTCTCCAGGGTGTCCCCTGGCTTTGCTGGTGTTCCACACCCAGGCTGGCTCCATGGCTCAGGATCTCCACAAGCCCCAGCAGGATGATGCTGGTGCTGAATATCCAGCAGCCAACACCCAGCCTGGAGCTGCAAAGCCCCCAGCAGCTGTGACTCCAAGGATCACAGGGACCTGGGCAGCCCCAATCCTGCCAGCTTCAGGAACAGCTGTGTCAGCCACTTTGGAAAGGCCTTTCCACCTTAAAAATCACAGTACTGTGACACAAGACATTTTTACCAACCGCTCCAAATCAAGCCACTTCTGAAATAAGAGAGATTCCTGTTTTAGAAGAAAAATTAAGTACAGACCAAACTCCTTTGGACTTGCATGTCTCAGATTGTAGAGGGGGAGAGCCCAGAGCGTGCAGGGGAAGCTCCAGTGCTGTGAAGGTGTCAGAGATGCTGAGTCTGTGTTCAGCAGCTGTAAACCCCACAGCAGACTTGATGAACAGAGTGGTTAGCAGAGGGAATATTTCATCAATTACCTTTTACTACATCCCCAGCAAGGTGACTCAGACATCGACAGAGCCCAGAGAATCCCAAATTGCTCCTCTCCACAGCAAACACTGTAACTTCCAACAAGTCAGCTGGGGCCACCCAGCTCAGAGCTATTTTCTGCCTCCGTCACTCAGGCTGTCTCTCAGAGCTCTTCACTGCTGCTCCTTCCTTTCCCTTCCTGCTCACACTATTGCCAATCTAGGCAGCTTCCTCCACCCACCTCTCCCCGTCCCCAAATCTGGGTTTGATGATCTGTTCCCATCTCCTCGGTTATTCTCAGCACTGTGTACCAAAGATACACCAAGCAGAGAGGCTGTGACGCTCCACACTGCTGCCCCAAGTGAGCAAGTTTATCTCTGTGCCATTAAAGGGAGAGGAAAAACCCAACAAATCCATTTTTTAAAAGCCTTTATACATCCCACCTGCTCACGGAGCATCCTTGGGAGAAATCTGGATTGTTGTGACTGACGTTACCTGGTGCTGTAATTAGAAGCTGTATTTACAGCCCTGCTACCATTTTAATGCTGTTTTGCATCTGTTGTACTCTCACTTAGAGAGTAAATGTAGTGGGGAACATCTGTTTCCTTCTGCTGGCTCAGGCGACGTCCCCGGCCAGCGATTTCCCCTCTGCTGCTGTGGGCTGTCATTATTCCAATTAGCATGGCAGGGACGTCTCCCCGCAGCCACAGGTGCCAGTCCTTGGCCAGATTTCCCAGCAGAGTGGAGGTCTGAGGTGACCCCACGGGCAGTTCAGCTCAAGGCATCCCCAGATCCCCTCTCAGCTCAGGGTCTGTGCTCCCTTTCCCTCCAAACCATGGGGGTTTGGGATGAAGATAAAGCAGAGAGATTGAACTCCTTCACCTCTCTCTTCATCCCCCTGGAGCCCAGGCTGGAGGATCCTGACTCAGGGAGTGATAAGGCTGCAGTTAGCTTTGAAACTGTACAAGATTTGCTGCTGTAACTGAATGCATTGGAGACAATGGGGGCTGATAAGATTCGTCCCAGGAGACAGAAGGAGCTGGCTGATGTTTTTGTGAGCCCTCTCACACTTATCCATCAATGGTCCTGGGAAGCCAGAGCAGTCCCAGCCAACTGGAAGCTGGCAAATGTCATTCCAATGTTCAAAAAGGGCAAGAATGAAAACCCTGGTAATTATGGCCTGTCAGTCTCACATCAGCGCCTGGTGAAATTATGGAGAAGATCATTCCAGGAGTTATTGAAAAACACTCGAGAGACAATTCAGTCAGTGGACAAAACCAAGGTTGATGAAGGGGCAGTCAGGCCTGACACTCCCTGAATATCCTTTCATTACAAAATTACCCTCCCAGTGGCAGAGGGAGGCACTGGGTGTGAGCTTTGGGGATTTCAGCAAAGCTCCTGATGCTGTCTCTGACAGTAACCTTCTGGACAGAGCGTCCAGCAGGCAGCTAGACATGTTCAAAAGAGCTGGGGAAGGGTCAGGCTCCAACAGCAAATGGGTAACATCTGCCTGGGGGCCAGTCAAGACTGTTCTCAATTTTAGAGCCCATGCTCTTGGGTTTTATCAGTTACCTGGACAGAGGAGTTGAACACAAACTAAACAAATTCGCCAATAGTGTTATATTAGGAAGTCCAGTAGATTCCCTTGAAGGTAGAGGAGAGACCTTATGGAGAGATCTTGCTGCAGCAGAGCTCTGGGCAGTCAGGAATTGAATTAAATTTAACAATTTCCACATTCTGCACTGTGCAAACCTGGATGTATGTGTAGGATGAGTGACAAGAGGCTGGAAAAGCTGGCTTAAAGCTGCATCAGAGGAAGATCACATTGGCTGTGATGAATGAACTTCTACTTGAGAGGGTGATCAAGCACTGGAACTTCTCCCCAGGGACATGGCCATGGCCCCCAGACTGCCAGAGTTCACACAGAGCCTGTGCAACCCTCTTGGGTACATGGCTCCAGCCCAAGGTTTCCCTCTTTGGAGCCAGGGGCTGGACTCTGATCCTCACAGGGCCCTTTCAGTCTCAGGATATTCTAAAATTCTCTGCTCCCACTGAGCTCAGAAGTGCATTGGCAATTCCTGGATGGCACCTGACACCCTGGATGAGCAGTGCCATCAGCTGTCACTGCCTTGTGCTGAAGGACGGGCTTTGAGACAGCAAATCAAGGCTGAATTGGTTATTCCTGGGCACATTTATCCCTGTTTTCAAATCAATCCATGCTGACGCTGCACCCAAGCCATTGCCACCAACACCTTGAGCACACTCAGCCTGTGCCACAAGAGACTCCTCCACCAGCACCAGAGCCCTGCAGCTGCCCCTTCCATCCTCCAGAGCCTGCAAACCCCCGAGGAGCAGAGCACCCCTGAGAAGCCATGCCCAGCCATGTCTGCATTGTGCATCCCAACCCATAATCTCATTTTACTCATTCCCAGTCCATTGCCCCCTCCTGTTCCACCTGAGGAATGTGTAAGGCAGGGAAATCTCAGTCAGAGCTGCCAGAGCTTTCACAAAGGAGCCAGCCCATTGTCTGACCTGTCTTCCAAGAAGAAAACTGCAGGCCAGAGATGGGAAGTGGCTGATTCCTGTCTTGACCAAGCTCAGCCAGCAGGTTTCCAGCAGCCCCAGAGGTGAAAACCAAGGTCTCCCATCCCTGGCCAGAGCCCCGCTCCCCACTGCTCCAGGAGGCTAATGCTGTGCCCTTTATCTTCCCATTCTCTTCTCTGCACTTCCCTAACCGAGTCCAAGAATTTGTCTGGAATAGAAAAATGATGTAAGTGCAGCTAAAAAGCATTTTAGATCCCTGCACTGATCCAGGTGTGGACACAGTCCTCCTCCTCCTGGCTTCAGCTATTCCAGGCACTGATCAAGCCAAAGCAGCACAGGAGCCCTTGCTTGCTCAGGGTGGAGCTGTGTGGTCACACTGGGACTGGTTTTCCCAAAGCTGGGCTCAGCCAGGCTGGTGAGGCACAGAGGCACAGCTGGGTGCCAGCTGTGGCTGGGAGGGCAGACCAGGGCACAGCCAGCAGGGAGGAGGGATCACATCAGAAAGGTCATCCCGGATCCTAAAGCTCAGCCTTAGGTCAGGTTTGGAAAACCAGGTGCTTTTCCAACACCTGCCCCTCTAGCAATGGGGCTGCTCCTCCCTCCCTTCTGACAGCCCTGCAACAGCACAGGGTGAGGAAATCTGCCTGCACAGGACTCTGTGGCCACATCAAGCACTGAAGCAGATGTGAAGAGACCTTCCTGCAGCTCTAGGATTTACTTTCCACCAGCAGTCTGTAGCCAGACCCTTTCCTGATTTAGACCCGTTGCCCTGATCTGTCTTGCCCAGTCAAATCCAGGCTGGTGCTGCCTCCCCATCTCTGCACATCAGCACTAAGCACGACAGCTTCCCCAGGGCAGGGCTCTCCAGACAATTCCACACCACAAACCTCTGTGAGTAAACAGCAGCAGCTTGAAAATTCACCAGGAAAAGCACTCTGCTCCTCAGCAGGTTTAAGGAGAGCCAGGGTTATGCAGGTTTTTTTTAAAGCCAACAGAAGGTCCTTAGCTTATTTAGGTCAATTAACTACAGCTTTCAAATTAAGTTCTCATCTCATTTTACAGACAAGCTGTAAGCAAAGCGTAAAAAAAGGGTCAGCTGAGGAGAGCGGAGCCCAGGGTTTCCAGACAAGTAATTTAAACCCAAAAGGGCAGAAACAAAACGGAGATGAAAGGAGAGCACAGAGACCACCTAAACAACGCCTGCTGCCTCTGCCACTCGCTCTCCCTTGGCTCTGAGCATCAAACTGGAGGCAGCAGCAGGAGGAAGAGGAGGCAGCAGGGGCAGGGCAGGGAAGCCATTTGAGGCACCCAGCACACATCTCCGACGGGCCATGTTCTGGAGTGCCATCTACTGGCATTTCATTTTTATCCCCGTGCTGGAAATTAAAGCCGAGCCCGGCGTTGGAACAGCGCTCAGGTTGCAGTCAAGCGCTTGAAAAATGCCAGAATCCAGATAACCCCAGGCCAGGCCCCTTGTACAGGTGCATCACAACACACAGTGGAATAAAAAGATCATGGAGCACTTTTTCTCCTGAGGGAAAAAGCCCCTTTCGTGCACCAGATGGATTGTGCTCTCTTAATGAGCAGCTATTCAATATTTTTCTTTATCCTCATCCTTCAATATGTAGTCCTGTGTCCTGGGCATGGCATGCTATTGAAGTCCTGGGCTAAATAATGAGCTATTAATTTTCTCCTGGGCTTTCACAGCATTTATTATCACAGTATCCGAGTGGTTTGCAAACATTAATTTGCCCGAGAGCAGCCCTGCAAGAGAGTGGAATTATTCTTGTGCAGATGGAGAACTGAGGCAGGGCCAGTTTAAAACCAGAAGGGTGCCCTGGGTTGGGTGCTCCAGGTGAGATGCAGAAAGGACTCATTTTTCAGAGCTGTATAAATCCAAGTTTTTTAGAGCACCACATCCACACCCTCCACCTTTGGCTATGAGTCCCCAGCTTTTCCCACCTGCAGCTGGGAGCCCAGCAGCTCTGGGGTTCATCTGACATGAAGCTGCTCCTCATTTTGTCTGACTCTGCTGCAGTCCTCCAGGCTGCCCCACGGGCTCCAGAGTGACCCAGTCCCCCAGGAGCAGCACATCCCCCTGGGATGGTGATCTCTGACCACAGCACAAATAATCCCTTCAGCCTGGGGCAGCCAAATTTACACTGTGGATCTGCCCAGAGACCATCCCTTCCCCACAACACAACCCAACACAAAGCATTTCCTCACACACCTCTGGCAAGATGAAAACTTGGGTGAGAAGACCAGAAATCACAGCAAAAATGTGCTGAAGGAGGAGAGAGCAGGAGCAAACCAGACAGACTGGGAACCTGCCACTAAAGGGTAACACCCCCTGTTGATTCAGCAGAACCCATAAATACAGAATATATAAATACACAGTCCCTGTCCAGAGGGAAAAATGTGTTATCCCACCTCTAAATCCAGTGAGCAGCATGACCTGAGAGCTGTTACACCAACCCCACACCAGGAGAATGGTGCCAGGGCCATGGTCACACTGTCACAGCACTCTCCAAGCTTCAGGAGATGCAGAAGGGATCCAGAACAGTCAGCACATCACAGCAGAGGGCAGGGGAAAGGAAAAGTTCCTTCTTGACACCCACTGTTCCCCATGCAGCCCTGACATCAGTCACCCAGGAGAGGAGGAGCTCAGCCCCATGTTTTTGGTGGAGGCAGAGCTGCAGTTCCCCTGCTCCAGGGCTGGTGAATCTCCTCATGGTAAAACCAGCCATTCACTCTGTCCTGACAGGGCATTTTCCAGCCCTTGGTCAGTATTTTCATTTCATCCAGAAGAATCACAAAATCATTTTGGAGATCAGAAGTCATTTTATATTGTATTTAGAGAAAGAAGAACTACTCACAACATGACTATTACATTTTCTTTTTACTTTTCATCCTTTCTAGTCCCTTAGCCCTCTTAAGATCTGATTTGCATTTTTGATCAGACCCATCCACGAAGAGAAAGCCTTCAGGGAGCTGGTTGTAACAGTGCCCAGGTCCTTTTCCTGGGCTGAATCAATTAATTTACACCCCTGGGAATAAAATGGATTTTTCCTGGCAATGTGTACAATTACTCCCTGTTTTCATTGGTAAGAGAAGGGGAGACTGAAGCTTTGAAATGCAAAGTCGTTTGTGCAAATCACCATCTCCAGCAGCATTCCCCTCTGCTGTGATCCCAGGTGAGGCAGTTTTACCTGAGAGGGAAGAGCTCTGTCCCTTCTGCCCAGAGATCAGTGGCGTCCTCCAGTAAAGGACAAACCCCCTGTGCTTCCCCAAACACAGCAGCTCCCCTAAAAACAGGCATTAGCTCAAGCTGTTCTTGCAGGACTCTCCCAATTTACCCGCCTTGGCTCCACTGCCCAGGACATGTATTATTTTACACTTAATCATTATTTTAAACTTAATTATTGTTTTAAACTTCTACCTCTGAGCTCAAGGCTCTTAACCACATCCCCAACACGAAGCATAGCAGGAGGAAAACCTGGCACAGGGGCTGTCTGGGGGTTTTGAGCCCAATTTGCTGTTTCAAGATTCTTCAGCTCAATTTCCTCCTGTATTATTAAATTTAGGTTTGTTTTCTTTCTTTTTTTTTCTCTTGAGTACATAAACATGGACGAAATCCACTCTGAGCTGGCAGCTCAGAATAGGTTTTCTCTCACATCAGAGTGGAAATATTATTGCTTGACAGGAGAAGAAAGGAAGAATAGCCTGGTGTAGTCTAATACCTCCTGAAAGTGGCAGCCAGTGCTTTATGGACCCCAAGAAGCTTCCTGGGGTGCCAGAGATAAAATGCTTTTCCAGGTCTTGCCTTGCATGGAAACCGAGCCAGCTCCTTGTCCCACAGCCCAACCAAAGGCAAGAGTACTTTTGCAAGTGTCCAAATGAGTTCAGGGTATGGCATCACAGCCTTGAGAATCTGCAAATGCAAATGCTGCTGATTAACCACACATAGAGCTCCTTTCCCCCTCATCCTGACTTTCAGCTCCTCTCATTCCCTCCTCCCTGTTCCCTCTCTCATTTCCACCTCTTGTTTGTTTCCCTGTTTTCCTGACTCTTCTCCAGTTATTGTGGAGGGGTTGTGAGCGTTTTCATGCTCCCTTCCAGCTGAACAGCTCCTGCCCCAGTCCTGTCCTTTCCCAGAGACACCAACACCTTCCTCTCATGCTTTCCTGGGCACTGGAAGCTTTTCCCAGCAGATGCACAAAGGGAAGGACAGGGAAGAGGTGTCAAACTATTCACCTAAAACTCACCAGGCTGGACACAGGAGAGTCCCACCATGGTATACTTCATTTCTGGTTACTCACAAGTGCCAAATGGAGCTCCAGAAATCCTGCAAAGGCATTGCCCAGGGAGCTCAGATAACCCTGGTGGAGAAACTTGGGGGTTTTCTGGTGCGAATACCTCAGAAGGAGCTTTCCAGGATGTTTCAGGATTTCTGTGATTCACCACTGAGGTAGAATTGAAGGGATGGTCCCAAAGGGCAGGGAGAGCTGCAGCCCTGTGTGTGTTTCCCAATTTTCCACTCAAGACTCAGGAATGATCCTAGCCACCCCCCCAAGGGCCTCTGATGTCTCTGGGTGCACAAAATCCCTCTCCATACCAAGCTCCAGCCTCAAGTGGAACAACTGAAAAATCAAGTTCTCCTCCTCAGACCAACTCTCTGCACAACCCCTATGTTGAACTCTGTGGAAAATAGTTAATTAATCTCTCTTGCTGCAGCCTAATTCTCTCTTCAACATGTGGCTGTCACTTCCCTGTCATCACAGCTGATTTACAATGGGGTTTAATTAAATCCTCCGTACATTATTCAGCATTCTCTGAAGACAACACCAAAGCAGCCAAGGGTATTTAAAATGTCACCTGCTGAGACGTATCATCTCCTCCTAAATAAATATGACAGTGATCAAACTTTGGCTAATTACAGTGACTTCGTTATTTGTTTGTATGTTTTAATATTTAATTGCTTTCGTGTTCATCCAATTACAAAGCAACAGCAAATAGAAATTAACTTTTTATCAGCGTGTTCCCAGCCCAGCTAATCAGCACTTCAAAGGCCAGACACAATAGGAGGCCATCCAACCTGAGAGCGCTTTACAATATATTCTCTGCTGAATGGACCGTTCTATTAAATTAAGGGAGAATTGTGTTTGTCAGGGCACTCCCAGCTCCCGCCCGGATTCCCTTTATGTGGCCATTTAGGGCTGCAAACATCCCTGCAGCAGGGCTGTAAATTGTTGGTGCTGCTCAGGGGCTGCTCTCTGCTCTGCTGAGGTGACACAGGGTGGCTCCAGCGGAAAATCCTGGGAAATCATTTCCCTTCGGAAGCACTGCACATCTTGCCCCCATTGCACGTGTTTGTTGTGTTTCCATGTTAATTGCTAACGTTCAATTCCAAGCCTTACCCTGTTCTGATTCCTAATTAATGTTAATTGTTAATGTCAAATTATTGGTCTTATTCTGTCTCAGTCCCCAATTGTCTCATCTATTTGCCCTTTCCACGCCATTGGGTGATGCTTCTGCTGCTTCCCTGAAATGGCACCGGGGAGGAGGGTGACATCATTGATCCGTATGCAAATTAAAGGGGCGCAAAGGACACTGGGACACTATTAGGAGTTAAAAACCCCTTAAAACAATGAGCCCAAGTGATATCTGGAACTGAGAATAGTTTTTCCAGTTGGAAAAACAGTGTAGAATACAATTTTATCATCCTGAGCTGCTTTGATTTCATTGCCATAGTCTCAATAGCACCCTGCCAACATGACCTTCCTGGACAATAGATGACACTGGTTTTTATTTGGTTTTCATTAGGAAGGTAGGTCCAGCTCTGCCTGAGAAGACAGAGCTGCATTCCTTCTTCTCCAAATTGTGCAGTGGTAGCTTGTGCGACCCCTTGAGCTCCCCACCCAAGCTGATTTTTCATCAAAGGCCTTACAGAGGAGTGAGTCTCTTGGCCTATTTATTTTAGGCAGCACCATACTGAGTGGGGTCTGAATTTACAGAGGAGTTGAACCTCACTTTTACCCCCAAATCTGAATTTTCCAGTGCAGCCACACGAGATGCTAGAGCATTCCCAAGCCAGGGGGCTGCAGCAATTTAAATTTCATCCCCATTTCCTTGCGCCTGTTGAAATTAAGCTCAGCTTGGCAATGGGAAGGGGTCCATGAACTCCCATCCTGCCTGAGTCTGGGACACCTTGACCCATTTTAGTGATGAGCAGGGGGAAAACAGCAGGGAAAGCCTGGGGATTCACACCCTGTAAAAACAAAATTATTTCTGCCTGGGCAACAATCTTGCTGGCAACCAGCAAACTATTTATATTGTCAGAAACCCAATGAAGAAAACAAAAGGTTAAGTGTAGCTGCTTTCCCCCTACAAATCTCCCAGCAGAAGTGGGAGCTGAGTGCAGACAGTGATTTAGGGTCACAGAAAACAGATAAATAGCACATGTGCCAAACAGCAGAGGAGAAATAGCACCAGAGCAGCACATGCATAAATGAGCCACATTACAGAACTGCTCTGCATTGTATTTCTCTGCTTTGCCCCATTATTACTGCCCCAAAAAGCCAGGATTTTCAGTCACCACAGTGAAATTTCAGACAAGAGACTAAGAATTGTTCCATCTATTAACATGGTTTTAGGACATAATGATAATAAAGCACAACCTCCTTGTTTTAAATATTCAAATGTTCAAGGAAAAAAAACCCTAACCCTGTGCACCCATAAACGTGGGCCAGGCAGAGGGGTCTCCCTTGGAACCACACACAAATTTTGATGTTACAGCCCAAACATGCCTTATTGGGTTTTGGAGTTTATCAGAAGCCTTTCTTCCTTTGTGCACACAAAGAAGATAAAGAAAAATATTTGCACAGCTGAAAATTTGGACAAATTGGGAGGTTTCTTGCCCCAACCCTCCAAGCAGTAAATGAAAATCTCCAAGAGCCCAGAGCAGCCACAGTTCCTTCACACAAATTTTGGGAGATGCCACAGCCCCTCTCACACCTTAATTCTTCCCAATTTTATTTACTTGAATTTGTTTACCCAAATTTACTGCAGCAGGACTTCACGTATAAAAGAATAACTCTAAAGAATGATATTTCTCCAAACTCCACTGCAGCAGCAAGACTCATCTTTGTCCCTGGAGCACCAGGAGATGTGGTAGCCACAGAGGCCCCAACTTTCTGCAAAAGATGCAGTGACAACCTCACATTGAATTCCTCATGCTGTTAAAAAACAAACAAACAAACAAAAGTATTCTGAGGGAAAAAAAAAAGTACTTTTACTAGATGGATTTATTTTTTTTCTTTAAAGCATACAAAAACAACCTCTGTTTTTTCCCCAGAGAAACAACTCTGTGTTTAATTTTAGGCTTCTCTCATAAAATATTAAATGGACAAAGAAATCTGTTTGAAATACTTTGATTTTATTGAAATTAAATATTTAATTTGACTCAAAATATTGTCTCAGTTTTTTTTTTTTAACCTTTGAGAGTGGTTTCATTTTAGAAATCAAGACTTGCAGAGGTTTCCTTGCAAACAGGAGATCTGCTTTCTGCTATCTCCAGTAAGGAGATTCACTTAATTTTCACATTCATTTAATTTTTCTCCACCACAGTTACATGGCTCATTAAAAAGATACAGAAATATTGGTCTCACACCAAGGATGGAGCTGAAATAACTTTGATGGGGTCCTTTGAAACAGCTGAGCAATGGCGAGGGAGAGATTTGAGGTTGGGAGAAGAAAACTGAGAAGAAATGCAGAAATATGCATGTGAAGAAAAACCAGGTATTTCCCACTTTGATGAAAAATCAGAGCATTTTGAAGTCTATGCACAAAGCCTTCAGCAAAGTTGACTGCCAGTGACATGAGACAGGGAAGCAAATAAAATCCACCCAAGTCCCAGGTTGGAAGAGCTGTTTGGCAGCGCAGAAATGTAACTTTCTGTACAGGAGCAAGAGAATGGGAGGAGCTGGTCTAAGGGATTTAAAACACTGAATTCCAGACAAATTTCTCAGATATAGACCTTTCAATGAGGAAATTAGAATAAAATATCCCAGTTTTCCTGGTCAGTCCCAGCAACACCCAAAGCATTGCTCTTCTCCTGCAAATGGGGAAGCTCTACTGGAACCAGTGTGGGGGTTTGCACTGAAAAAAAAAAAATCTATCAGCTCATTCCAGCAAACTCCTGGTTTGAATCACTTCAAAATCCTTTGCCCTGAGGGAAAAAAAGTTGGAGAAAGTCCTGAAATCATGTTTATAGCGCTTCCAACATGCAATTTATTTTCCTCCCTCGGTTTGGAGGGAATTTGTATCCTGCAGCTTAAGCTGACTGCATCTGTCCAAGCCCAGCCAAAGCACAAAGCCCAGGCTCAGCTCCCAAACCCAGCCTGGACCAAATCAAAGGGTTCAGATGGCACAGCCTGCTCGCTCTGGAACTTGCTGATATTTGGAATTATGATTTACCAGCCTTGTCTGGGCCAACAATGATACTGATAGTATTATTATTTCTGCATCTACGTGTTTAATGTTTTCCAGGATGGCAAATACATGTCCTGCTCAGTTTCACTGCTTAGTTTCTGCATTTTTCAGCTCTGTGATAAATGGGCTGGCTGAGTACAGGGCATACCTCCAGCCTTCTGAAGCTGTCATGACATCAGAACTCAAGAAATAACTCCATGCTGGGGCAGCACAGAGGATCCAGTGTCCCCACAGCTCCCCATTTCTCTGCTCCAGGTTCTCATTACACAGCTGTTAAATTTGAATTTGGGCATTTCATAGAAAATTCCCCCAGCCAGAAAATTATGTGGGAATTTGAGCTTTCCTTCCCTAAAGCCAGGCTGGACAGGGCTTGGGGCAGCCTGGTTTAGTGGAAAAAGCCCTGCCCACAGCAGGATGGAACTAAATCACCTTCAAGGTTCCTCCCAGCCCAACCATTCTGTGATTCCATGGAGAATCAAGTTTCTAACCATGGCTGCTGGGGATGTTTTCAAATGGCAACACTCAAAGATGAAATCTGAGGAGAAAAAAAGAAAAACAGAACTATGATGATGGGAGGGGTAAAAAAAACCCCAAAAGGACACTCCACAAATGAAATGGCAGGAGTTGTTTTGGTCAGCACACTGAAGTGTTCAGTGTGGGTGTTCCCGAGCAATTATCCAGGACATTTGGGGTACTGGGGTTTGCTAACTCTTGGCCATGCAGTGGGAAGGAACAACCCAAGGCAGGATGGCACTGGATGAAAACGGGGCTGTGGAGAAAAGCCCCAGCAGTGTCCATCTCACACAGAGGGGGAGAAATGCATAAACTCATTTTATTTGCGCCTCCTGTGTGTCCACCCCCCTTTCCAGTCTGTTCAGGTTTATTAGCCAGGTGTGAAAAGCAGCTCTGTCCAGCTGCAAGAGCCCAGTGAAATTCCTCAGGATCCTCCTGCTGCACACATCAGCTGCCCCATCCTTCACCTGCCACCCTCCAGAACACAGAACCTCTGCTCCCTGCAGCTCCTGGAGGCTCAGAGCTGCTCCAGGCTCCATGGGGAGATCCAGCAGGTGCTGCAGGATGAGCCAGGCTTCTGATAAAGACAAGATATGGTGGATCACAGGAAAAAACTCTTGAGACAGAAGTTGTGGGTGAGCCAGGGTCACATCCTGGGAGATGGGAATGACCACTGGAGATATTCCAGAAACATCTGGACACAGTCCTGTGCCTGGGATGACTCTGCTTGAGCAGGGAGGTGGGACCAGATGATCCCACCTGAGGTCTCTCCCAACCTGGCCCATCCTGGGATTCTGATCTGAGCAGCAACTGCACTCATGGAAAATCTCAAAAGGGGATCTGAGAGCATTGTGCTGCTCCAAGGAGCACCCAGCCTCTCCAGCACCAGGCTCTGATGGTGCCTGTGACATTCCAAAGCTTCTGCAGAAGGAAATGCTCCCAGAAAACCCCAGACAGGAACTGACTGACTTCCAACACACACAAAATTATATTTAAATAAAGGGGGAAAAAAAATCAAAGCCAGCAGCTTGAACCAAGCCTTGCATTTGCAATTCTGATTCTCTAATAGGAAACAGCTCCCAATTGGGGGAGGGGCAGACAGGAAATATTACAGCAATGTTATTTTGTTACACTAATTACCAATAATGGCACATACTAGACTACCAACCACAGTCAATTCATTTTGAAAGCTATATAATAATGTTTAGGATAAGGAATTAATTTTTATAGCCACTGAAGCAGATTTACTTGTACTGTAATGCTGATTTATTACAAATTAAATTTCTTAACTCCAGAAGTTTCCTTGGAGAGCCTCAGCAGGACCTGGGAGGGGACATACCCGGCTTTGAGGGGGGAATTTTGGCAGCATTGAGGTTCAGGTCAGAGTGCCCAGACCATTATTAACCCTTCAGCACACAAGCCTGTTTGACTGTACCCACCTTCATGGGCAAATCCAGCCCCACAGTGTGCACACAACGACCCACTGGATGACTTTTCTCAAATCAGCTGATTGTGAAAGGGTGGGATTTAAGTAATTTTCTTTTTCTATTGCATCATTTACAAAGGTAAAATTTCAGTACTACAGGGTTTGCTGTTTTCTTTTTTTTTTTTCCCCAGCGTAGAGAATTCCATAAAAGATTCATAGAGTGAAAACTTTGAAGTATATTCAGGAAGATATACTCATTAATTTACAAAAAACATCCCTGGTGTCAATTATTGACTGTGGAGAGTTTCAGATTGTCTCTTCCACTTCCATGCAGGAGCTGCTGGCTCAGACTTTGTACAGAGCTGAGGGCAAGGCTGAATCTGGGCACAAGACCAAAGAGGGACAGTCCTCAGCAGGACTTCAGACAGGGTCTGAATGTGATCATTTGTGACTGGAACAATTTATGAAATGATTGGGATAACTTCAGTTTCTTCACTGCTGCTCATAAGCATCCATTGCCAGAGCCATGACTGCCTGGACAGGAAATCTCCAGGGCCTTCTTCTGCAGGTACATTGGCCGGGCTGGTCTTGAAAGAGTTTCCCTGCAGCTCTGGAGATGTGGCTGGGTGAGGACAGAACCAAAGGGATGGCTGGGCTGAGCTCTGCATCCTCCAGAGCGAGGGGATGGATCCGTTCTGCCTCCAGGGAAGGAGCAGCCACTGCTCCCTGAGTGCTTGGGATGCTCAAAGCAAAGGCAGGGAGGCTACAGCACATGTGGGGACAGAGGCTTGGGGGTTGGGTCCATCTCTTTTGGTTGTGCAGGGAATTTTGTGGTGTCTCACAGGGGACACATGGCCAGAGAAGGAGCTACACATCTGCATGAACCCCACCAAGGAACCCAGCCCTGGCACCTTCACCACTAAGAGAGCCTGATGGAAAATGTTCCTGCTATCCAGCCAGCCCTGAAAAATATTCAGGCAAGCTCCCACAGATGGACACCCACCAGGGTGCCTTTCAGGAACCGGTCAGGGACTAAACTGAGGGCAGCTCCTCCTCATCTGCATCTTGGAAAAGGCCCCAGCCTGCCAATCCAGCTCTTGACATCGCCACTCCTTTCAAAGGAGCCGCTTATTCAGCCCGAGCCTCCCAACAGCTCCAGGATCCCTGGCAGCCCAGCCCAGCAGCCAAGGCTTGCAGTGGTTCCTGAACATCCTCTGTGCACCATCTGATGTGTGCAGGCACCGAACAAAAACCTCCTCGAATTCCTTAGGAGCAAGAACAACGAACCTGGAGCTGCTCCAATTCCCGTCCTGGCTGGAAGCTGCTCCTGGCGCGCAGAGGCAAAATCGCGACGAGAATTTCTCTGGTGCCTTTTCCGCGTTTGGTATTGCGGGGATGCTTTTGTTTTGTTTTGTTTTAATGACACTTGTAGAGATCCCACCGCTTTAAGTTTCGTCCTGGGAGGGAGGAGAGTCATTAGCTCATCCCTAGCTCCTGCCGAGGATGAGGAGAAGGGAGGAGGGCTTTCCTATGCTAATCCTGCCCAGGTTGATGTCCCACCGATGCTCTCCTGTGCTCCAGGATAAATGAGACTTCCCTAATTCTTTCCCCGCTGCAAATAAACAGCCGGGGAGCCTGCAGCATGCGGCTCGCACTGCCCTATCCATCAGCGCGTCCCGGCCGTGGGTAGCGGTGATTACAGCTCATTATCGGTAATTACCGCCGCCGAGCTCCTAGGTGTTTTCCCCCAAGAACTTTCAGCAGCTCCGAAGCTCTTTGAAGGCTTCTCTGCGAAGAAGGGCTGTAGGAAATCCCTCCCCACCTGCCCAGCAGCCAGACCCTCCTTCCAAAAGCCGCGGCCATCAGACACCACAGCGCAATCACGAAAAATAACCGGGGAAAAATCGGCGAGCCCGTGAGCCCGAGGGACCGGCGATGCACCTCTGGCACAGCTGGATCCTGGCTGCTCAGAATGGCTCTTCTTTCTCTCTGCTCCTCGGAAAACTCCCCCGCCCCTCCTCCAAACCCACAATGTAATTCCCACAAAATCCCCCACAACAGAAAAGCACATGTACGGTGGGTGCTTTTCCCGCATACAAAGTACCACGGCAGCGGACTGAGGGATGGACCCTTTGAGAAATTCATATGCCAGCCTTCCCACTATAGCAATTTCGTTCTGTCTTTGTAATTGTCTGATAGTACATTGTTCCCTGCCAGAAGATTAATTAGCTAGTCTTACCCTCCAACATACCATCCCTCTGCAATCCTCAAGGAGGCTGGAGTGGTGCCAAGTCGCACGGATTTGCTATTCTGGATGGCAGCTGCTACTGTCGCTGCAGAAAAAAAAAAAAAGGGGGGAAAAAAAGCCTCCTTTTGTCCCCAAGCAGCAATTGCTGTGCCAAATGACCCTCACATCCCTGGCCCTCCCGAAGCCACCACCAACGAGGTGGCCAAGTTTTAACACCGTGGGCCAGGCAGGGTGGAAGAATAAGTGGCAGAAAATTGAAATTAAAGATTTAAAAAAAAAAAAAATCAAGCTAATCCCATCCTCATAGCCAACATCGAGCTCTCCCTACAGCCCAAGGCCCCGCTGGTGTCAATACTCACACTGGCTGAGCACGGCTGAGCTGTGCCATGGGACACAACGTGGAAAGGTGACGTGGCAGCATCCACACCATCAGCATCCTGACATCACCACCCCTGATCCCAGCCCAGAGCCAGCCTCACAGCCCGGCACACCCAGGAGCCACCATCCCGGCTGGGGCTCTGCCGCAGCTGCTCTTGGCAAGGAGCCCGGCCCGGCACCACGCTGGAGTTCTGCTTTTGTTCCCTCTCCATCTTCTGTCCTCACACACACACACACACACGCTGGATCTCTCCATCTTACCCTAAACGTGGTGCCCAGGCAGGTGTGAGCACAACACACCCATGGTCAGCATCTCAACGAGCTGTGGGGGCACAGGGGTTTTCTCTCTTTGGAGAGCTCAAAGACTGGGAGGTAAAACCTGAAAAATACAGTCACCCATCTGAACTGATGCACACCACAAAGCTGACAAGGACATCATCTTTCCTCCCAGACAGTCCTCATAGAGTTCTGTTCTGCTAAAGTCACCCAGCAGTGCATGTTTGCTGGTTGATTTGCTTCTTGGCCCACCAGCACCACAGGGCTCTGCAGCCATGTCCCACCAGGGACATGTGGAAAGGGGTTTTCAGCACAGGAGGCACCACAAGTGCCAACAAGTCGTGTTTAAGGTATAAATTGAAGAAGAGGAGAGCAGGACCCCTGCAACACCAACAGACACTGTGGGATCAGCCTGACCTGTGTTCCAGGCCAGGAACTATTAGTGAGGAAGAGCTGTACCCCAACCCCAGACCTTGGCAGGCATCTGTGGAGTTGTGGCAATCCCAAAAGAAGTTCCAAGGAGTTATGGGATCACCCATGTTAATGCCTAATCCATATTCCCAACCCTCATTTCCCAGTCATCACCACCAGTCCCAGTCTCCAGAATGTTCTCTGTTCCTCGTATCCCCACTGGACCCTACCTTCCCTAACCCCACTTTCCCCTATACCCATTGGACCCTAACTCAACTCCATCTCCTTTCCTGTTCCTCTTACACCCTGGACCTCCCCACATCTTTGTCCTCGACCACTGACTCCTACAAAGACCCAGTCAGTATTGGGATTTTTGGGCCTTGTCCCACATTTGTTTTCACTATTATTAAAGTACTTTATGTTGCTAGTTGTGGTCATCACTCTTCTTTTATTTTCCGCCACCATTGCCCTAATGTCAGAAGAACCCTAAAAAGTATTGTTGGGGACCACCCTCACCCTTGACAAAGCACAGCCAGGAGCAGGGAGGGATGTGCTGGACCCTGCACAACCCAATGGGATTTGGTCCCCAAAACACAGAGACAGACCAGACCTGGCAGCTTTGCCTCCTGCCCCTCACCCAGCTCAATTTGTGATTAATTTTTTTTCAAATTTGGGCAGCTCTTGCAGGAGATCACTTTCCTCCCAGCACACACAGCCCAAGGATTGGCAGGGAACAGGGAGCTGTGCTTGCTGGGCACCAGGAACTCTTTGAATCCCGTTCCTGGGCTGTGGGAAAGGAGCCCAGCTTGTCACGGGGGCTCATTAAGCTCCTGCACTAAGACAGCAGCTCTAGACTGTCTCAGCACCCGCCTGGGCTGGCAGCCCCCCTCCCCGGTGCTACGGAAACGAGAATTAAGCGGTGATGAATGCAGTATTAATTAATTAAGAGAAGATGCACATGAAGGGGGTGGGAGGCAGGGGGTCTTTGCGCTGTGGAAATTACCCAAGGAGGGGCCGCTGTAAATTTGTTTTTTTATTGTTTGCTCAGGGGAAAGCACCAGGAGGGACCTGCACGCCCAGGCAGTGGGAGTGACCCGCTGGCACCAAACCCACCCGTCCTCCATCCCGAGGAAAAGAGGATATCCCAAAAAAATGACAAGGAGGGAAGAGGCACCCGCGGCTCCTCGCCGCCATCTTCTCCCACTGCGGAGGCCGAATGCAAAATCAATTTTGCACACTCTGAAATGGCTGTGCAGGAAGGGTTCTTGCTCTGGAGAGGTTAATGGGGAAGCTCAACCCAGCTGATGCTGAGGGGATGGATGCTACTTTTCAGTTTGAATATTGAGATTGTTTACACACATGGTTAGCTAATATATTAAGCTTCTTAAGGAAAGAAAGAAAAAAAAAAGATACCAAAGCACATGGTTTAGTTTTGATTTTCATTCCTCACCCACCCTCTGCTTCACAATTCTCCACCCAGAGAAGAGCAAAGACTTGGCCATCACTGCCAACAGCTGGCTTTTGGAGAAGGGAAACAAATGGTTAAAATTCCATCAGTGACTGCAGTGACCAGCGTCATTTTGCAGATCCAGCCTCACATCCCAGCACATCAGGTAAATTGGTCCCCATCACATGAACTGGGGCAGCTCAGCCTGGGGTGGCCAGACCTGACCTCTGGGAAGGACAGGATCCCTGTGGGAACCCTGCTCTGCCAAGCCTTGGGCAGTGGGGTGCCAGAGACAGGTGGGTGCAGGCTGCAGAGCCCACATGCAATGGGAAGTGCTCAGCACTGCAGCTTTTCCTCTGCATGACTGCTCCTGGGGGCTGGGTGTGGTTTCCAGTCCCTTTTCTGTCTCAGGGCTGGAGACAAACACTCTGGAGATAACCAAGGTTTTGTTTTATCACCAGCAGGGGCAGAGAAACAGCCGCAGACCTGGCTGGCACTTCCCTGGGCTAGGAGGACAGAAACCATCATTCCCTGATCCAGACACCTGCCAGGTATCTCAAATCCAGACCTGTTTTCTCACTCCTCACATCACACACACTCCTGGCACCGCAAACCGAAGGTGTGGCTGTGCTGCCAGCAGCTCCACAGATCCATCTCACAGGTGTTTAACTGGTTCCACTCAGCGCTTCTCCATGCAAACTTCTTGCTGAACCATCTCAGCAGGATGATGGGCTGGGAGGTATTTTAGGGCACCATTTTAAACACCAGGCTGCATGCCCAGAACCTTGTGCACCAACGCAGATTCTATGCTGCACACATTGCTCTTGCATCCCTGCTTCTTGGACCTGCTTTTTGGGATCCTCCAAATACAATTCCCTCGCCCATTTCCAAACACTCTGGCAAAGCTCTTCCGACTCACCATCCTTCTCCTCTGGGGTTTTAACACCAGACTTCTCCTTTGCTCCTTTTTTCCCTGCCACAGGGGTAATCCCTCCTTCCATAGCCAGGCATCACAGCTCAGCTGTTCCTCTCTGCCTCACGTTCCTCACCAGCTCTCACCACCCAGGCTGTGTTATTTATACAATATCCCTTAACATTGACTACTTCAACACAACTTTTGCTTTAATTGCTTGCATTGAAAATAAAAATACCAACCTATGCAAGCAACTGCTCTCATTACAGTATCAGTCCTGCAGCTAATTAATATCTGTTAGCTTTGGCTTATGCACCAGGATGCCTAAACCCAAAATACACAAGGCTGCCAAGTTACTTTGCAAACAGGAGCACTTGCCTTGAAGAATCACGCTATCCAACTTGCTTCTCTGCAATCTCACCATAACCTTTACTTTCAAGGTCTTAGAAGAGCAAAGGAAAGCTCATCCAGCTCAAAAGAGATGGCAGTGAAACCAGAGGGGAGACCCAGAGGGAAGCAAAGAGAAAGAGAAGAGAAACAGATCTCCAGAAGAAAGAGAAACACAAAGAGAACATCTTTGTACTCACTCTGTTGTACTGACACAGGCCACATGGGAAAGACAGTCTGAGGGAAAAAACCCTCCCAGCAGCTCCCAATCCTGTCCAAGAGTGTAAACTTGCTTTTTGTCTCTGGTGGGTGTTTTACCAGGACATGAGAGTGCTAATCGACCAGCTAACTCTCAGCAGCTCACATTCAGCCAGCAGAGAAAGACTGGAGGCCTTACTTGACGTGTTCCACAAGAATCTTTATTTCATGCGAAGGGAGTCAAGCAGGAATTCTCTTGGAGACTAAGGGGAGACAGTCATATTTACAGCTTCAAAGGGGATTCAAACTACAGCCAATAAAAAGTTTACACAAAGAACAGCATCCAACCTAAGTCAAAAGTTCTAAAGGTGAACTGACCAATTACACAAACTAATTTTGGACTAATGATCTTCTAAGGTGTTAAGAGAGTGACCAAATTCTTAAGGAATTTAGCTCGGCCTTGGTATCTAGGAGACCTTATCTATTATAGCAAGTTCCATAGGGCAGGGGAAGATGGCTGTGTAAGAATTGTACCATCTGCACCAGAGCACACACACGCTTCTGCAGCCCTGGAGAAGGCAAGGGAGCTGAGTTCAGCCGAGCTCCATCTCAGCAGCATCACCTGCATGGCGCTGTGTGACTGAGCGGGGTCAGGAGCCACCCCAGGGGTGGGTGAGAGCTGGCAGGGTGGGAAGGTGGGTGCAGCCCCCTGAAAACCCCCAATAGCTCCTGAGCATCAGCACATCCAGCACGGCCCGAGGCGGCGGATTTGGAGCTGATTAAAAAGGGAAAAGCCTTATGTAAACGTAATGCATAATTAACCTGAGCAACGCACTCACAGGAGACATTATTGAGGTCAGGGAAGCATTAGAGCCACAAAAACAACTCTGCCAGCAGATGAGGGATGAGAACATCCACTGCTAAATTATTTGAATACTCCTCTAATGCAAAGGATAAAACTTGCTGGATCCTAACCGGGACCAGCTTCTCCTCCAGGCAGATTATAGCAGGTTTCTTAGCTCCTACTCCAAAACATTGCATGGGAAAGGCCAGAAAGGAGAGCCTGAGGTGGAGAAGCCCTTTTGAGATTTTTTGTCCATGTCAGGCTCCCAGCAGAGCCCACTGCCCTGCTGTGTGTGTGTGTGTGTGTCCGTGAGTGGGACACGGAGGTGTGCACGAGCCGCCCTTGGCTGTCCCTGCACTCAGCTGAGACCAGCATCCCGCACAGGCAGGGTTCATCTCCTCCCAGGGGCACTCCTTGGGAGGTGGCTGGTCCTTGGCAGTGCCTGTCCCAGGTGACCCAGCCCCACAGGTGCCCTGGACACGCCGTGCAGGTGGGAGCACCTTGAGGAGCTCAGCAAGCTGTGCTTGTCACTCACCCCTCAATCCAGCGGGCTCCAGGAAGGCTTGGAGTATTTTTAAACCTTTATCAGTCTGGACAAGGATGGATGGAAGTTCTCCCTCTCTGTTTTCACTTCCTGCACTTTCCTTTGCCCCTTCCCTGCCTTCACACCTCTGTCACAGTTCCACAGTGCAGAAGCACCTTTCAGAACCTCCCAAATGGTGTTTGGGGCTCCAAGGTCCCAGGGATCTCCCTGCTGCCAATTTAAACAGCAGAAGAGCCTCCCATTTGCCAGGGTCCGTAACCAGACACCCACAGGCACTGCCCTCCCTCCTCTCCTGGCTTGCTTACAGCCACAGCAGATGTTCCACAATTCCCACTTTTAAAAAAACCCACATTAAACCAAGGTCTCTTTTGCCAAAATCCAGTAAAGCAGGCTTCATGAAGCATCCCATGGAGACCAGGGGCTGCCTTTCCCAGGCTGCCCCTCTCCCAGAAGATGAAAATGTAAATCCTTGAGACTCCCTCTGGAGACAGTCAAGGGCCTTATTGGTAGCTCTGCTCCCAAATATTCCACAGCACCCAGAGGGGTTTGTGGCAATGGATTCACCTGGGATCAGCCCTCTCACCCCACCTGCCTTTGGGCAATGTCTGATGCTTCCAGCACACACAGACTGGGGACAGTGCCAGCAGCTCTGTGGGGCAGTGCCAGGCTCTCTTCCTTTTCCAAACAATCCAAAATAATAAACCAGAATGTCCAAATAGTTCATTTTACAGCTAATTTAATGATAATTGGGTATAATAAGCTTGGACTCCTTGCATTTGCAGAAAACAAATATGTTAAGTGTGCCAGGCTTCAGTGCCTCTGCAAGGGCTGGAAAGGCTCACTTGGGAAGGAGGGAAGCTCTCAGCCCACCAGAGTCCAGGAGAAATGCAAACCCCTGATGAATACAGCAGCAGTGAGAAGGCAGAACATGAGGGACAGGTAAAATGAATCCTGACCCAACCCCAGCCCACCCCACAGCCCTGCTGCTGTCACAGGACAGGGCAGATGGAAGCCTGGAGCATTCCAGCTGTTCCAAGCTAAACCCTCAGCCCCAGGAGGGGACAGGCACACCAACAAAGTGATGGACCACACGTGGGAAGGCGGCTCCAAGGGGGAGGTTGCTGACAGCCCAGGGAGCCCTCAGAGCTGCAGAAAAGCCAGGTTTCCATCTGCTCCTGTTAATGCTTGGAGTTTGCACTGCAGGAAATGAAAGCCTGGAGCAACCTGGCAAAAGCTCTGCAAAAGCAGGACACTCATCTCATCCTTGTTTCCTACATTTCATCCTTGTTTC
>VRYO01002184.1:3589313-3616631 GCA_009812075.1 Sialia sialis | reverse complement strand
GCAGACACAGAGGGAATCACTTCCTTTCAGACGAGTAAAGACATTTTCTTAAAAGCTCAGCAGCACAGAGAGGGTTTGAAAACACTTTAAACATTTCTCTTTCAAAGCTGCCGCTGTTGCTATCGCATGTGAACCCTCACAAAGCCCCGTGAAGTGGCAGAGGGCTTTTATCTCTGCAGGGCCACAGAGGACTGCAGGAACTTGCCCAGAGCTGCTGGTGTCCTTGGTGGAGCTGGGATGAGAGCAGGATGATGCTGGCTGCAGGGCCAGCCTGCTGCCATGCACAAATCAAACCCTGCTCCAGCTCCACCCCAGATGTCACCAACCATCCAGGGACAACACAAAAACCAAATGGCCACAGGTGACCGTCCTGCTCACACTCCCCCTGTGCTGAGCACCGGTCCTGCTCATGCACAAGCTGGGAGTGCCTCTCACATTCATCAGCCGGGATTAAAAAAAGCTCTGGAAATTCTCCAGGGGCTCACAGAGCACAGAAGAGATGCTGCTTGTTCCAGAGGGCAAGAATGTCAGAAAATCTCTACAACAGAAGTCTCAGCAGAGGGAAGCTGCAATCTCTGAGATTGCATAACCCCAGTGATCAGTGCCTGGGGAAATCCCTCCCTGCTGGCAGCACGGACACAGCTCCACTTCCACACTGCTCCACGTCCAAGGCCTGCAGACAGCAATGAAGGCACCTGGCCATGATCTCCCCCCTATCCTTGGTCCTCCCTGAAGGTGTTTTAACTGCTGGGGGTCTCAAACCAGGAGAAAACCCTCCTTGGGACACTTCAGTTGTCGCAGGACTCCCTCAGTGGCTCTGAATGTGATGGGGACATGCAGCACAGTTGAGCAGGTGTTGCCCTGAAAAGGAAACCTGGAGGTCCCAGGGTCCAGGATCACTTTTCAGACAGGAGCCTGCTTGAAATGAGCCCTCACTGAGGGGCCAAGAGAGCACCCAACACACTCCAGCCAAACCCCACCAGAGAGCCCTGCAGACCCAGGCACAGGAGTGCAGAGGGGAAGGGACTGGTCCTGCAGTGTCCCCATCCCATGGGGACAGAGAGAAGGACATTCACCCCCCTCAGCTCCAGCTGGTCTGGAAACAGCAGCTCCAGGCTGCCCCAGAGCAGGCAGCACTGGTGACCCAGCTGGCCCCTGCCCTGGTCACCCCTCTGCCAGGGATGGAGCTGGGCTGTGCCAGGTGGATCTTGTCCCCACACACCAACACGCACGGCCCCGAGCACGTCATTAGCACATGGACAAACGAGCTCCTAACACAAACACAGGGTCACAGATCACCCTGGGCCCCAGGAAAGAGAGATTTTGGCTATTAAAGGGAAAAAAGAATAGAAAAAAACCACAAGGAACCCCCCATGGACACATCTAAGCTGACTTGCTGCTGGCAAACATTGTTTGGAGCTCTGCATAATGTATTTCCCAGACCTCCAAGGAAGTAATGCAGTAATGCTCCTTTCCCAGCAGAATTCTTTCCCCTCCTCTCTCTTTGCTATTTTCCAAACAATTTTTCTCCTCTAAAAGCTTCTTCCCCACTGAGCCTGTGTTCCTGCCTCTTTCATCAGCCTTTCCTTTAAAGACCAGGATGCATACAGAGCGAATGCAGATGAATCCACAATCAGGCAGACATTTGAGTTTCAGCTCAATCTACATGTTAAAGGCTCAGTTCTGATCCCTCAGATCCCTCACACATCCGGAGGATGCCACAGTGAGCCAGAGCCTGCCCACACCCCTGCTGTGTGCAGCAGCATCCCCCAGGCACAGTGACCACAGTGAGCAGAGTGACTGTGTCCCTCTGCGCCCAGCCACCTCTGACACAACTTTCTGCTCCCATGGGCTCCTGCAAGTGCCTCGCCCACCTCCCTGCACCAAGGGACACCAAGGGGACTCCCCAGCAGAACAAACTGTATGTTTTTAGGGTTTTCTGCAGGCTTCTAGATATTCTATCAACTCCTGCTAGGTAGGTAGCTCCCCCAAAACCTTCATTATGTAAAAGAAAGTAAACCTCTTCACTGAGAACGATGCCTGCCTGTAGCTACACATCACATTCACGTGAAGACAACAAAGGAAAACACATGGATTAAGGTGGTGACAAGTGCTATTTGCTCCAAGAAATAAGGGAAGGCTCAAGAAAATAACTAATCTATTTTCTTCCCCTTCCACAAATGGTCCCTGATGTTATTAACTTACACACATTTTGGGCTTTGCTGGGAGGGCTGGAGGAGCTCGAAGGGGAGAGATGGGCTGGAGCAGGGGGTGCAGCATGGGCTCCAGTCACTCCAGCTGCTGCTGGGTGCTCCCTCAACCCCTCCTGCCCTGGGCCTGGGACAGGCTGTGCAGCTGGCCACACATCATGGTGCCCAGGACAAACATTATTTCTGCCACTGTGCACAGACAGGATCTGAGCACAGGCTCACTCCTGCTGGCTCCCCTGAAACTCTGCTACAGGAATCAAAATCCACAGTGAGCTGCAAAGTTATTTCCTTTTGGTTGTACCCCAGATCAAACTAAGAGCAGGAATTTGAGCTCTGTGTTAAGCAAACACCAGTGAGGGCCCAGCAGCTGCCCAGCCCCATCACCTGCTCCAGGGAGCTGGTGGGCACCTGAGAGGGGAAAGAGGGAGTGGGTGGCAGCTCGAGCCACCAGCCCTGGTAGAGGCAGGAGAGGTGATGATGAGGCCAGGCAGAGTTCCAGAGCCATTCCTGAGCTGAGCAGAGCTTTGCAGGGGTCAGAGCAGGGATATTTATTGGGTGGCAGAGCCAGGCTTGTGCAGCTGCTGCTGGGAGCCCCTGCCAGCACCATCCTCAGCCCTCACAGGCATGGCTACAGGGAGTGTTACAGCTGTGTGTGAACTGGATGGGCTGCAAAGCCTGTCCTGAACTCCCTTGTGAACTCCCTCATGCAGCAGAAACTTCTCTGCTGATTAACCCTGGAGCTGCCTGGATGGGAGGGCCAGACTGGAACAGAACCAAGCAATCCTCTGCTCGGGCCTCCAAATCTCTGCACCAACTTTGCTGTTTTTCAATCCCTCACTCTTTTTTATTTAGGAAAAAGCAATCTCCCACCCAGTGCCCTGCACATCCACAGGAGTCCTGTGCCATGCCCACCCAGATCACCAGCAGCAGCTCCCCGGGGAACACAAACACCCAGTGCAAGCACATGCCAGGAGGGCAGCACCAACACCTGGGCTGGGGAGTGGAACACGTGGGTGGTGCCATGGGGATGTGCTGGGGCTCTCTGGAGCTGGGTGACAATGTCCCCAGTGCAGGTCCCTACAGCTCTACCGTCCTCCCAGTCCCGGAGAGGACAGAGGCACCACAGCAAGCAGCTCACTGCCCTTCCCATTCCCTGCTGCTGCTGCTGCCAAGGGCACAAACCTGCACCCAGCTGTGTGTGACAGCTCCAGGACAAGGCTCCCACCCAGGAGCCTCTGCTGCAGCACTGTCACAGCAGCTCTACCCTGCAGCAGAGGTGGCCACATCACCCTTTGTGTCTGTGGACACCACTGGAGATGTCCATGATGATGAAAAACATAATTTGGACTTCACAAAAGAGCAGAATGGAACCCCAATACCTGCTTGAGCTCTCAGAGAAGCAAAATTTCCTGTTAACCTCCCCCTCCCAATTTAATTTCCCGTTAACCTTCTCTCCCAGTGGCATCTGCCCCTCAGGTGGCAGGAGGGAATGGGTGAGCTGGTGACAGAGGGGACAGCCCCAGCCAGGCTATCAGTGAGGGGAAACAGGATCAGCACAGGGCTCAGCAACAACAGCCCCCAACTGCCGAGCTGGCTCGGATATTGGAAACACATGTTCACTGGAGAGAAGGAAAAAAAGCAGCTGAAAATCCACACAATTGCTGCTGGCCGGTGGGTGAGAGAAACCAGAGCACAGCTGGAGAGGCTCCACTGGGGGACACAGCAATGGGGCTCCACATCCCTGCCAGGCACCAACAGGGCTCCAAATCCCTGCACTGCCATCCAGCAGGGCTCCAAATCCCTGCACTGCCACCCAACAGGGCTCCAAATCCCTGCACTGCAATCCAGCAGGGCTCCAAATCCCTGCACTGCCATCCAGCAGGGCTCCAAATCCCTGCACTGCCACCCAACAGGGCTCCATACCCCTGCCAGGCACCAACAGGGCTCCACATGCCTGCCTGCCCTTCAGGCACCCAACTCCCCCAACCCTCAGATGTGTTTTGTAAGAGTTAAACAGCCAGAGGGGTGAGGCAAAGCTGGAGCACAGCAAATGCTGCAGGTCAGACCTGCCAAGGCAGGGGCTGCAGATCTAGGCTGAGATAAGTGGGACCAACTCGTTAGACTGGCCTAAAAATGTCATTTCCCTCTGAAACCTTCTCTGTTTTATTGTTTTCAACCATGAATGTTTTGTCAGCCCCTCTGCTCCCGATCAGTTACACAAGAGGGGCATAACTGGCCCATGCAGTCATTTTATTCCAGTGAAGGATGCATTTTTGGTCTACCCACTGACAGAAGCAAAACAAAGCCTTTTCTACTGGAATAAATCTCCACATGGGGAAGTGGAAAAGGCTGACATGAATGCAGTGCTGGAGGCTTAAGTTTACTTTTGAAAACAGACCCAAAAACATTCCCAATGCAGACAGAGCCAGAAGTGGAAGGAATTGACACAAATCAAAAGGAAATTTAGGTCCCATTTTGTGTTGGGATACTTTAAGTCATATTTTTCAAGACATTTTAAGTGCCCCAGATTTCCAGGGTGGGCTGTATGCCTAAAAGGGAAAAAAAAGAAAAAAAAAAAAGAAGAGGAAAAAAAAAAATAGAGCAAGATCTGGGCCTTTTGATGTTGTCACTTGAGAAGTGCCAGAGCCAGGAGAACTCTGGGCTGAATAAACAGCATCCCACTTGCAGACTAGTCAAACAACCTACAAAATACCCTTATGGGGTGAGGGCGTTCACTGCCTTGGAAGCACAAGGAAAACTGGCTTCTCCCCTTACAATGTCAGGAGCAAAGAAAAAAAAATTAACTTTCTGCTTGCAAAAGTAGCCTCTCCATCTAATTTGGGACCAGTGTCCATCCTTGGTCAAGCAAGCCAGGTGACCACAGGAAAGGCAGCATCTCCCTGGAGCTCAGAGAGGATTTCATGGCCCTTCAGAAGAGGAAACACCACATTTCTCTGGGGTGCAGCAGCTCTGCTGTGTTACTGCAATGCCTCCAGATGACACAGCCCAAAGTTCCTCAAGCCCCAAAAAAACCATGGGAGGATCACAGGAGAAGTGCCCTCATGGCTGGGCTGGTGGGACATGGAGAGGGAAGGCAGAGGGGGCAGTGGTACATACGAGTGGCCCGTGGCTGGGATGAAATAAATACAGCAGTGCACCCGCGTGTCGGGGATCCGCTTCTTGCGGTTAATGTTGATCTCCTCCTGCAGGTACTTCTCGTACTGGTCATTGATGAACTTCATGATGGGCTGCCAGCTGCAGAGACAGGGGAGCACAGGCTGCTGTGAGGGACCTGGAGCACCCTGACCTTCCCAGAGCCTGCAGAGGCAGGGATGCTCAGCATCACAACCCTCGGGTGTTCACTGCTTAGCAACTCCATGCACTGCTGCAGGAGGGGATTTACTGCCTGCTTTAGACAAGCAAGTGTGTAAAATTGCTCCCTTCTTTCCTCCTGGCACTGGCTGTGGAGCAGCACAGTGCTGGGACCATGCACAGTGTCACAGCACAGGAGTACGAGCAGAATCAGAGCCCACAAGGCCAGCCCAGCCCAGCTGGTGGTGGGGACAAGGTCCCTGCCATGGGCCAGCCCTGGCCAGCCCAGGAACCATCCCACAGAGCCAGACACTGTGCCAGGATCCTGGGCAGAGCTCAGCCTCCAGAGCCACATGAGCAGGGTCTGGGCACTGGCCCTGCTGGCACACAGCTGCTCCCAGCCACAAACAAAGGTTGTCTGATGCCTGGAACAGCAGGATGTTTGTGGCACTCAGGGGGAGCATGGCACTGCTCTGCCACCACAACAACCTCCCTCCTGCTGCCCACGGAGCAGGGGCACGGGGTCAGGCTGTGCTGGGGCTCTCCCTGCACCCAGGGAGAGGGGCAGCTCACCAGTTCTCGTTGTTGATGTGGTCCCCAAAGCCTGGCGTGTCGATGACTGTCAGCTTCATGCGAACGCCTTTCTCCTCAATCTCTGAAAGAGAGGAAAGCTGGTGTGTGAGCAGAGTGGATGGGTGCTCTGGCCAAGCCCAGCCTCCCAAAATCAGCTGCAGGGCTGGAGCTGGGTGTGAAATGCACCTTCACAGCTCCTCAGAGGTACAAATCAGCCCTTCAAAGGGATCCAGCCCCATATCCATCCTGAAATGGTCCCTTCCAACACAATTAACTCCATGCTGATGAATAAATACAAAACAGATGCTTTCACAGCCCTGCAAGCATGTCTGGATGGTACAAGCCCATTCAGAGAGATGAGAGTGGAGGTTTATGGAGGTCCACAACTCTGAGTCCCCAGAGACACAAGGCAAAGCAGGACCTAAAGCCAAAGCAGCAGGTGGGACCTGCAGAGCCTCACCATGAGTGATGGATTTGATTTCAATGGTCTTGGGGATCCTCTCCTCAGCAGCTGGCTGTACAGATTTCCGGCTGATCTTGGATTTGAAGAGGGTGTTGATTAACGTGGATTTCCCCAAGCCACTCTGACCTGGAAGAGAGCAGGATAACCCAGAGTCAGCATTCCCTGTTCTGTCAGGGGCCAGGGGATGGGGCTGCTGACAGACCCAGCCTGCACTGGATCTGCCAGAGGGATGGAGGGAGGGACGAGGAGCAGCTGCTGCCCTGCAGCTCCCCCGAGCCAAGGAGCTCAGCCCAGCCAGGAGGAGGCTGCAGGTAGCAAAGCCCCTCCCTGGCTCCAAAGCAGCAAATTGAGAGCTGGTTCCCTGCATCCAGGCAAAATCCCAGCAGCCCTGAGGACAGGCAGGCAGTGCTGGGGATGTCTGAAGGGCTGTGATGATGCTCAGCAGGGCATGGGGACCAGGGACCCCCAGGAAAAAACCTCCCAGTCGTGCCTTCCCTCTCCTGCAGTCTGCTCTGTCCAGTTCCACAGGGAAGGCTTTGGAGCTTGGCAAGCCTTTATCTGGACAGGACTAACAACAATCCTACAAACCTCAGCCCTGCTGCATCTGCTGCTGCTTCCCTGACAGACTTGCTGCTGCAATCAGCCCAGCTGGCTGCAGAGACAGGTCCACGCCAGGGGCTTCTCTGAATCCCACAAACAAACAACAGCCCAGAAGCACATGAGATTCCACAACTTCAGAAAAACAGCTTTTAGAAAAGCATTTTCATGCTTTATATCCCAGAGCTGATGCTGATCTGTGAGGAAAGGACACGAGCGGCTCCTGACTCTCCAGGAACAGCTGTGCCATGAGCTTGGACAACAATTTTTCCAGAGCAAAGAGAACATAATTAACTCCTCAAAACCCAGGGAGCAGATATTCTGGGCCCTCTGCAAACACTGCAGAGGTCCTGCACACACCATGGGGACCGTGGCCAAGACATGTTACAGCCAAATATGATGGCATTGCCACCAGCATGTCCCTTGCCCCACAGAGTGTCCCCAAGCAGTCAGTGAGGGTTTCACCCACACCCTTCAGTGTCCTGGCCCATCCAGCCTGCCACAGCCAACTGCAGGAGCAACCAGCAGTGGGGAAGGCAAATAACAGCAACACAGATTTCTTCAGCAAGAAGAAGCATTTATTAAAAAGTTCTACTCATTTTTATAGCATGGATTGCAAAGCTCAACAGAACAGAATTATTGGATAGTGTAAGGAAACAAGTTCTGTTATGTACACACAGTACACTTACATGAAAAACAACAGGTTTTTAATCTGTGTTTTTTCCTGTTCTATCACTGATAGAACTATCTGTCTGGGAAACTCTGCTGGAGGTCCACAGCCTGGAGCTGTGTATCTTCACAGCCTGGGAAAGATTCTAGCTATCTAAGAAAAACTGAAACTACTGTAAAAACTGTACCTTCACAGCCTGAGAAAATCCTGGCTGGAAATTTTCCTAGGCCACTAGCAGTGTCCACACCTGATCAAACAGCAATTTTAGAGCTGAGTTTGCAACATCACCGAAGGCTGCAATCCAGCACAGGAAAACTTTGACAGCCACTGTCACTGCTGGGCAGTAAGAACATGGAGCAGCCGGGGGGAAGTGCTCCCAGTCCTCTGCTGCCTAAAAACACAGGGCCAAGCACTAACAGGCCTGAAGCTGGGCATGCAGAGCCAAAACACTGCACCACTGTTCACCATTAAATGGAGCACCTGGGGACAGGGAAAGGCTGTGTGACACACTGGGGACAGGTGGAAGCAGGGTGACACTGGGACGGGTGAAATCAGGGTGACACAGTGCCAGAGCTGCAGGTTGTGGGGTCTCAGCATTCGTGCCTGTCCAAGCTGCTGGAGCTGCCCTGCCTGGAAAGGGACCAGAGGTGAGAGCCACCACAGCCAGGATGTGATGTCCCATTGGCACCACAGCCACAGGCTGACCTCGAGCCACGTGGGGTGCAGCTGGGGACCCTAAGGCTGTGACAGGCAGCTGACACGGGGCACAGCCCCCTGCCAACAGCCCTGGTTTGCAGCCCACTGCCTTTCCCACATCTGAAATGCAGGGGGGAAAAACACAGCTGAGCCTGGCCACCTCTGCTCTCCTTCCAGCTGCACTGCACGGAAAACTGAAAGCAAAATATGTACTTTGGGACTGGGAATTTTAGAAGTTTAGACATTTCATCTCTGTAACTTTAGAGGACAAGGGACTAAGCTGACCATAGCTTGCAGCCCCTCTCAGCTCTGGTTGGGATTCTGAAACCCTTTTGAATGGGGACCTTGCTACAGTGAGGAAAGGGTTTTCACAAAGTCCCATCACAGGGATATGGTGAGGAGTGACCCCCACATTTTATTAACATTTTAACATGGCAGAGATGCTCAGCTCCCACCTCCCCTGCAGCACAAGTCACCTCCCTCTTTCCTGCCCTCATGTAAGACAAAGATTGGAACAATTTTAGCTCAAGGACTCACAGCTTAGGCTGGATGGAGCTAAACCCATCCCTAGGGAGGCACAGCAGGATGAGGGTTGGCTGCTGCCCCTTCCCCGAGGTGCTGCTCCTCCTGCATCCCTCCTGCATCTTCTGGGAGGGCCAGAGCTCCACTTGTTTATGCTGCCCCGAATTCCCAGGCAGTAAACAGCCAGCCCAGTGCCTGCCAAGGGCAGAACAATGTTTTCCAGGCGCGCCGCAGCACGAGCCTTCATACCACACACAGCGCTGCCAAGGCTGTTCCTCAGCATCCCTCCCTGGCTGCACAGCTCACTGCTGAGCACAGCCTGCTCCTGGAGGGATGGGAGCCTCCCCCAGCAGGGAAATGGGAGCTCAGCACAGGTAATCTCTCTTTCAGGCTCCCAGAGCCAGTGCAGTGATTCCTCTGTTTGCTGCAAAGAACTGGACTTGTTAAAACACCTCTCAAGAACTGGTTCTGCACTGACCAGCCTTGCTGTCATCACCCATTCTGGGGAACCTTGCCTGTAGAGGGAATGAAAGTATCAGAATGGGAAAGGCTGAGCATCCACAGAGCTTGCTGGAAAGCCACAGCACACTGACATCTTTAACAGAATTAGCAAAAGCTCTGGGTCAGATCTTTCCACAAGCCCAGGCAGACCTCCAGGACACCCTGTGGGACATCCCAAAGGCATCACACCTGTAGCCTTGCACAGCTCCTCCCAGGAGGATAAGGGATGGTGAGACCCCATCACCACACTCTGGTCACTGCCTGGGATTCACTCTCCTCATCCCCTGGCTGACACAGGCAGCGAGAGCTGCTACCTGAGCAGCCCAACCCCACGGAGCACAGCCCAGCTCACACAAGGGGCTCCACAGCACCAGCCCAGACATTAACAGCTGGAAAAGAGCAGAAAAGCCTCATTTCTTTTCCCTTTTCCCCCTGGCTGGTGTCTGCCCAGCTCTCCAGTACACCCAGCATTCTGCAGGTCAGTGGCTGTGCCATCCCTGGCTTTTGGCTCTGAAGCAGCCAGAGCAGCCAATGTTCATGAGCTCAGGACAGCTATTGAGCAGGAGTTTGTGGGCAGCAGGATTTGGGCACACAACCCTCCAGCCCTCCCTCCTTGCATGGGACAATCCCTGGGACATACTCATCCCTTCTGTGCCACTCTGCAGGTCCCCAAAGGAGCCAAAAGACTAAGCTATGCAAACTCCTCCTGCTGCCCTTTATTTCCATCAGTAAATCACTACTTTTGGCATTTCTTCCCTGGTGCTTGTAGCAGGGCTGTCTGAATACAAAAAATCCTCATGAACAGGAATTTTACCCACATTGCTGGAAGTACCAGCAGAGATGAGGGTTCTGGAATAGCAGCAGCAGTGCAGCCCCTTGAGCCCTTGAATGTGCTCAAACCAGGGCAGGACTTCCAGCAGAGCTGGGAAGGGAGCTCTTGTGAGCCCTTGAGGGGCTTCCCTCCAGGATGTGCCTATGGATAATGCACCCCAGGATGCAGGAGGATGAGGAGGACTATGGACCACATCACATGGACAGCTTTAACTGCAGCTGATGCCAGGCCAGCTCCTCGGGAGCAGGGTTTGACTGCCAAGGCAGAGCCCCCAAAGGGGACAAATTCTGTGGGACAACGACAGCACCCCCTGGCATGGGGGAACAACTCACCCACGACCATGATGTTGAACTCGAAGCCCTGCTTCATGGCTTTCCTCCTCAGCTGCTCCAGGATGGCGTCGATGCCCACGTAGCCGAAATCCGCGGCCTTGTCCGGCCGCGCCGGCGCCACCTGCTTGGGGCCCGCATCCCGCGGAGCGTCCGTCATGCCGGGAGCGTGGCTGGACACGGCCTCTGCACCTGCAGGGACAGACACAGCCTGCTCAGCACCTGCGGAGACTCAGGCAGCCAGCAGGATGGGAGGGAGGAGGAGTGTGGAATCTTCCTCCACAATAATTACAGTAATTTCTCGACTATCAGGCGCACCGGATTATAAGGCGCACTTCTGGGTGTTGGCAAATTTCCAAACTTTGTCCATATATAAGGCACAGCGAACTATAAGGCACACTTTTTTTGCTCCCCAGTGAGGATCCGCCGGCAACAAAGTAACGAATTAGTAACAGAATCGCATGCGGGGTTTACTGGCAGGTGCTCAATTTGCAAACATTTTTCACAGATCGGTGCAACCTTTAAACGCAGCCCCAGGCGCCCTCCCCGTGCCGTGGGCCCCCGCACTCCCGCCCGCCCCCGGCACCGGCTGGCACGGCTCTCGCAGCTCGCACTTCCAGGTTGGCAAATTTCCAAACTTTGTCCATATATAAGGTGCACCAGATTATAAGGTGCACTTCCGGGTTTTGATCAAAATTTTAGTCAAAAGGGTGTGCCTTATAGTCGTGAAATTACTTTACATTAAGTTTGGGATTTTCTTTCTCTCTGTTCACTTGATCCCTGCCTGCTCCACCAAACCTGCCACAGCAAAGGGATGCTGCTACGAGGGTGTGAGCAGAGTAGGTCCCACAGCAGCTGATCTGCTGCCACAGAGCAGGACTCAGCACCCAGAAAGTCCTTGGCCCATATCAGGGAGTGACAAAGCCCACAGCCCCAAGCCCAGGCACTGCTGGCAGTGCTACACATCCCACTCCTCCACACCACTGCAATTACAGCACTGTGCACACAACTGGATGGAGCTGGATGGCTTTGCAGACACAGGGAGTCCTTGGCATTCCCTGCCACGTGCCCTCCTTGAGCTCCAGCTGATGCAGATCAGAGGCTGCCAGCCCTGGCTTGTGGAAAACCCAGCACATTTGCATCAGGACGGGTTGTGCCAGACAACACCCACGCAGCCACGGAGCTTCTGTGATCTCACTCTCATTCTGTCGGTATCTGCTCAGAAACCCAAACCCTCCAGCTTCCCTCAGAGTGCATGTATCCCCTGCAAGATGCTCCAGCCTAACAAACTTCTTCAGAAGAAGCAAATGTAAAACTATTGCCTCAGCCAACAGCTTTTAAAGAAAACACAGAATTATCTACTCCCCCAGGCACCAGGCAGGAGCACTGGCGCTGGGAAGGACAAAGTGCCCCAAGTGCCGCAGGGTGATGTGGCCTTGTCCCCTGCCAGCCCCAGCTGCTCTGCATCACCCACAGCAGATACAGCAAATATCCCAAAGGCAGAGCAGGCACAAGATCAGCCCAGTCCCCTGAAAGCTCCTGGAGGCATCAGCCACATGCAGCACGCTCCTCTGATCAGCACAGAGAGGGAGGTTTTAGGAAAACACACTTCTAAGAGCCCTCCCCACCCCAGGATGCTGCTGCTCTGTGCCTGGGTCCCTGCAGCCACCAGCCTAAGTGAGCATTTTGTTGTTGCTCAGTGTTTTGCAATGATAATTTATTTTTTTTAATCATTTATTATTATTGTTAATAAAAACATTATTATTTGTAAAGTCCTCACCCCTCCAGACAGCAACACAGTCTCAGCAGATCTCATCCCAGTTATTCCTGGCCTTTGATGATGAGCTGCTTGCTTTTCTCTTCCTCCCTCTCTCTGCAGGAGTGTGGCTGGGCCAAAGGGGCTCCTCCAAACACAAACCTATCACCCCTTTTCCTCTGGCCATCTCAGACTGGACCCTGCTGGGGTCTGTGAGGTGGAATCACACTCATTCCTGCAAGCACAGCACACTTCCATGTGCTTAATACAGGCCGGCAGAAGAGAAAAAAAAAATAATGAAAAACAGGCCTAGATCTAATCCCAAAGACTGCTGGGTCACTTTGAACACTTTTTTCCAACCCTCAGTCCCAGGCTGTGCAGCTGAGCATTACTCAGAACTGTCAGAGAGCAAAAACTCTGTCCTTGAGAGACACGGGAGCATCCCACTCCTCCTGGGAACCCTGCACAGCTGGAACTGCACTGCCATGGGAGCATCCCATTCCTCCTGGGAACCCTGCACAGCTGGAACTGCATTGCCATGGGAGCAGGAACCCTGCACAGCTTGAACTGCACTGCCATGGGAGCATCCCACTCCTCCTGGGAACCCTGCACAGCTGGAACTGCACTGCCATGGGAACAGGAACCCTGCACAGCTGGAACTGCACTGCCATGGGAATATTCCACTCCTCCTGGGAACCTGCACAGCTGGAACTGCACTGCCATGGGAGCAGGAACCCTGCACAGCTGGAGCTGCACTGCCATGGGAGTATTCCACTCCTCCTGGGAACCCTGCACAGCTGGAACTGCACTGCCATGGGAGCATCTCACTCCTCCTGGGAACCCTGCACAGCTGGAACTGCACTGCCACATTGCCCCTCACAAAGTCAACCAGCCTTGGCACGTCCAAGGCCCTTCCACGAATCCCAAATTAGCCTCGTTCCAAAATGGCAAGGCCAAAAGTAGAAAAAATATCCCTGCATAACATTAAAAATAACCCAAGCAAAACGACAACTAAATCATGTGGAAAATATGCCTCCCCTGTTATGCAATGGGTTTAACTCCTCCAGACACCACTTGTGCACAGGACAGCCCCAAGGATGGGACAGCAAACTGGAACACTGGGGCTGATAAGGTGCAGAGAAATTAAGAAATTTAATAAAGCAGAAAACCACCTTTTATCCACCTGATAAAGGCCAGGAGCATTTCCAGCACCTCAAAGAGCAGCTGGCAGTGTGCAGAGGGGATGACCTGTCCCTGGGCAGAGGGATGTGCAGGCAAACTCTGTCCAGCTCAGGGAGCAGACACTCCTCACCAAACTGCCCTCAGGGGGAGGAGAAGGGCTCAGGGCTCACCAGGCTCCAACCACACCAAAGCCACCAAAGTGAGGGCAGCCCATGTGCTTCAGCTGCTCTGTCTGTGGGGAACTCGTGATTTAAAGCACCCAGGTCCTGACTGGGGAAAAATACAATAAAATGTTTTGTATATAAAATAAGTATATTTTGTGTGTAAAATGAGTATATTGCAGCTAGGAGTGTCTGCAGGACAGCAGGGATGCAAAAACACCCAGTGATGTCCCAGCAGCATCAGCAAACTCCCAAGGGAAATGCCACAACTCCAACATGCAATTTTTTTCTTCAGCTTCCCAGCACTGAGATGGTTTTTTCTTAGCAAAAACTCCGTGGCACGCTCGGCTCCAAGGGGTTTGTGCCAGCAGGAGGGTGCAGCCAAAGTACAGCACCACTTGGTGGCACACAGGCTGTGCTGGGTGGCAGGGACCATTCCCAGGAGTCACTTACCTAAAAAATAAAGATCTTAGAAATAAACTGGAGCAGAGCAGTGGATGCCTGGGATGTATCATGGGCACATCCCTGGACTTGTCTGACCTGCTGTGCTCTCTGAGGGGACAATGTCAAACCTATGGTGCTGCCAGAGTCACTGAGCTGACCCTTGTGGAGCACTGCAAGGAGGGATGAGTTAATAAACACTCCATTACTGTCTGAAATCCCTGACTGCCACCGAGTCCCTGCAAGAGCAGCAGACCTCACATGATTCCCCAGTGTCACCTCAACCCAATTGCTGTCCCTCTCACAAGGGCCATTACCTCGCTGATGGGGCAGAGAGCTCAGAGCCTGCAGCTCCCTCCCACTAAAGTGTTCCTGGATAAACACCAAGCACATGGGCACAAGTGCTTGTGCCATATTTAGCCCTTCCCTGGCAGGGAAACCCTGTCCACACGGGCACAGGAGATGTGGAGATGGCCAGGGCAGCACTGCACCGAGCAGGGATGGAACCAGAGCTCGGCTCGGGCATGGCTGACTCAGGACAGCTGCTCCAAAGCTGATTTTGCCAAAGGCTGGAGGCTGTTGCTCTGTAATTGATGCATGTCAGACACGAGCCAAAGCCAACATCTGTGAAGCAGCAGATGAAAGGCACCCCGTGGGGAGGGAAGCCCCTGGGAGCCCCCCAGGGACCCTCCTGCTCCTTCAGCCAGCTGGACGCCGTGTGCTGTGGGATGGGCTTGGCCAGGGGTAGGAGCTGCTGGAGCTGCTGTGCTGGTGCCACGAGGCTGCCACAGCCCAGGACACTGTGGGCAGGGCATGCAAGGATAGCCATGGGCTCCCCCAAAACCCCAGAGCCAGGAGCTGGTAATCCTCCCTGAGGATCTGGGACAGGGTTTTGCAGGGCACTGGGGCTTCACTGCCGACACACAAAGGCCAAAGCACCCTCAGAGAGGCTGGGCTGGGAATGTCTCAGCCACCCAGCAGCTCCATGCTCTGCTGGTGATCTGTGAGAACAGGGCTGGTCACAGAGCTGGTGCTCAGTGGCTGCACAGAGGAACCAGAGAGAGGCCTGCACCTCTGCTATGGCCACCTGTCAGCAGATCCAAACCACTGCACACTCCATCAATGGCAATGTCTGGGGAGTAAATCAAGAAACACCCTTTGGACACCAGGCACTCCAAGCACTGGCCACTTTTTGACAATGCTGCAATCAGTTCTGCAGAACTACAAACACCCACCAGACCAGAACATTGTGGATAATTTCCCTTCCCTCCACACAACAGACGTGGAAATACCATGGGCTTCCAGATTTGTGGGATGGGCTTGTGCAAACACAGAGGGCACGTTCAGAGCAGTGAACAGTGGTGTATCAGGGAGTGAAAGCACAGCCTAGGCAGCTGAGAATCCACAGATGTTTTCATAGGAGAAGTGTGAACTACCGAACCTTTCGAGTTCTGGGAGCAGCTCTCCTGGAGAATTGTGCCAGTAGGGTGTCACAGAGATGTTTGTAGCTCCAAGGAGAGAATCCACAGCTCCTGGCCAATAACAGCTGGCTGTGGGACCTCCAGGGCCTCTCCCCTTGGCACACTGAGCCGGTGACCACAGGCCATTGAAACAGACCCAACCTGCGGAGGAGGTGGCAGAGACACAGCTCTCCCTTTCAAGGGGACAGGAGGAGTCTCAGCAAAGCCAGGACTGGACGCAATCCCATCATGGCCCAGGCACTGCTGGTTTTTTCAGCTGTCAGGGATCCCCTGGTGCTGCCTGCAGCAGGTCCCTGCCGAGGTGTGAGTGCCAGGGAATGTGAGGCACAGCTCACTTCAAAGCTGAGGTGGCTCAGCCTGGCACATGGAGTACATGGCACAGACCCTGCAGCACCAAACTGCAGCTAAGGGATGCTCCTATTATTCACCTACAATCACCAACACCTCGCTGGCACTGCCAGGCCTGAGCTAGAGTCTGTCCCTTGCATCCCTGAGCATTGGGCTGGTTTCAGGCTGGCCACCAGCCCAGACCCACCTATCAACCAGTTATGTTTCCTTCTCAGCTTGCATTTCCACCTGGGTGCCAACAAACAGCACCCAGAAACAGCAGAGTGTACTTAACTCCACTTCATCAGACCAAATCCACCCAAGAGCTGTCAGAGAGGTGGCCAGGTGCCTCCTGAGCACACAAGATATGAACCAAGCTTGAAGTCTTTTACTCCTGTGGGGATTAAACCTGCTTTCAGAGTTTAAAAAAGGAGGCAGTGATTCCTGCTGTGGCCACAGCCCTGAGCCACAAGCCACGGGCACACGTCACGTGCAGGTCAAGCTGTGCCTGCCACCCACGTGCTCTCTCATTTCCGTCCTCACTCTCTGTGCTTCCCCTTCCTCTCCGGAAGCCCGGCAGTCCTCTGCTCTTTCACTTCAAGAGATGGATGCGTCAGGGCAGCCCATCACTGCCTCCCTTCCCATCTCAACCCCCCTGGCTGCTGCAGGCTCTGGGCTGGGATGCAGGAGCCCATGCCAGGGTCAAACCATGGTGCCAGCTCCACAACCTGACTGTAGCCTGTGGCTCCTGGGTGTGGTGTGAGGCTGAGCACCAGGCTGAGCACCAGGATGAACCCCTGGTTGAGCTCCTGGATGATCACCAGGCTGATAACCAGACTGAGCACCTGGATGATCACCAGGATGATCACCAGGCTGGCCACCAACTGCCCTAGTGGGACATGTGTAGTCACAGTCTGACATCCTCATTCCTCCAACCATGTGAGACAGCAGCTCTAAACCACTTGCAAAAAAACCCTTCAGAGAGTTGTTAGGCTGTTTTCCTCTATGTTTAAAGAGGAGGAGAAATCATGAACAACCCCAAGTCTCGGCCTGGGCATGCAGAGATCTCTGGCCATGTAGCCCCACTGATCACCCTCTGTAAGGAGCTTCCCCTGCAGCTGGAGCAAGGCTGACCCCAGAGCAGCCCTCCCTCCCTGGGAACATCCCATTGAGAGGAACTTTCCTGCACACAGCTCTCATCAGCAGGACCCATGTAGCCCATGCCAGTGGCCAGCACAGCCCAGGCTCAGGGTGCCTGTGCCCAGCAGGGTCCAAGGACACCCACAAAACTGATTCCATGGGGGCTCTGAGGATGGGATCCACTCCCACCCCTGCCCACCTCTCAGCACGGGAGGGACAAGGGGACCCTCCCAGCCCCCAGCCAAGGGAAAGCACCCTTCTCTCCTGTCGCCAGAGCTCTGCAGAGCTCAGTGCTGCGAAAACAAAGAGCCAGGCAGCGCTCCCTGAACTCAGCCTGTCCAGACAACACTGCAGAAGGAATGAGTCGGGCCAAGCCCCAGGAATGGGCACGGGGCACAGCTGAGTGTGCCCACTTCACCGAGCTTCACTCTGGGACTATGCCCCATCCCACGAAGCACTGACTGCAGCTACGGCCAAAAAAAGGGAGCAAACCAGAGGCATTCACATCCTCGGGTTGCAGTTCAGCCCTTTTTCCTCCCCTATTTTCTTTTCTCCCCTTTTAACATTGTTTCGCTTGGTTTTGTTCTTTGAAGTGTAGGCTGGTATGGATTTTTATTAAATTTCTTTGTTTGTTTCTGTTTTTTTCTTTCTTTACCAAAGGCAGCTGCGCCCCAGACGCTCCGCGAGCCCTTTAGGGGGACAGCAGCCGGGGCAGGGCAGGGGACCCGGGGTGCCCCCAGGGCAGGGCTGATCTATCGCTCTCCAGTGGTGCCGGACAATGCCGGCAGCACGGCCAGGCGGTGCCGAGCAGCCTCTCTTGTGGGGCACAGCGGCGGCACAAGGGGCCGAGCCCCGCAGCACCGGGAGCCCTGCCCTGCCCTGCCCTCCCTAGGAACCCCGGCAACCCCCTCCCCGCTCTCTGAGCCCCTTCTCCAGGATAATTCACCCCAAAAAAGCGCTTCCCCAGCAGCACGATCCCCCCTCGGGCACCGCAGACTCACCCGCGGCGGCTCCGGCAGCCGCTGGCTCCCGCCTCCGCCCGCGCTGTCCTGCGCCTCCTCCCCCATCGCCCTTCCTCCTCCTCCTCCTCCTCCTCCTCCTTCCCCGTCACCCTGCCTCCTCCCCCTGCAGCCCGGCCCGGGGGGATGGAGCCTCTTCCCGGGAAGTTGCTTCGCCCCCGGGCGGTTTCCATCCCCCCGGCGCAGGGGGGCCCGCAAAGGGTGAGAGCAAGAAGAGTTTGGGGGCGCGTCCCCCCCTGCTCCGCGCAGGGTGCGGGGAAACTTCCAGGGAAAGAGCGAGGCTGGGACAAACGGAGCAGCCCCGTTCCGAGAGGAGCCCAGCTCACCCAGCGCTCCAGGACTAGGGCCAGGGTCTCATCCATATTCCCTGAGCTCAGGGACGCCTTTTGCTTCCCAGCATCCCGAAATTCTCCAGCAGCGCCCCAGCTCAGTTGTGCGTGGGCTCACTTTGCCCCGCAGCTGGTTGACGATATCTGGGCTGCATCACATCTGCCAGGACAAGATATCAACCTACCCCCACGGGCACGGCTGCTCTCTAAAATGATGTCAGTGAAGGTATTAGCTGTCTCCACAACTCCTTCCTGCCTTGCACCTTGATCCCAGAATGTCCCCACCCCTCTCCCACCAGCGGAGGGAAGCTGCCATGTGCAGGGACAGGCTGCACCACCTGGCCCTGCTCCCTCCAACACACACCCTGGCATGGGGTGAAGACCCCTCTGTGATGTCCAGCAGTGGTGGTGGGACTCTCTCCTGTCACATCCACCCAAAAGCTCTCCCTCTTTGGGCTCCTGGGTCTGACACCTCACTTTGACCTACCCTATGACCTCAGGACTTTTCCCTGCAGTTCTCAGATTTGCACTCCCAGAGAAAGGCTCGCAGGTGATGAAAGGGTTAAGACAGATGTGCACATCTGGAATCTTCAACACCCAGAGGACTCCCTTTCCCACGAACAGCCCCTGCACAGCCTGCAAGCCCAGGGCTAGTACTTGTACTCCCTTCTGGGCCTGTTACCAGCATCAGCAGCCTCTGCCAAGCTCTGCCACCTGTGCCGGTGGCACCAGAGCCACCCCTGCTCTGTCTCCTGCCTGTGGCTCTAGTGTGGCTGTCACCTTCCCTCTCTGCCTCCAGACCACGAGCAGCGGCAGATCTTGTCCAGCCAGCACAGGCAGCACTCACCAGGCTGGCAGCAGCCCCTCCCCAGCACGCTGGGCTGGCAGCTCTCCCCCTGTGATACCCAGCAAGGCTGGAATAGGCTGCTCTGAAAACTATGGGTGCTGAAGGGGCAAGACCCACATCCCCCCACCTCAGCAAATGCCATAAATACCAATTTCTGAGAAACCTCCACCCAGCACCCAGGCAGGAAACTCAGCCTCAATCTGCCTACACTGCAGCTTCGTGCAGATTTCTGCCAGATTACACCACTTTTTTATGACTTATTACAGCTTTAACCCCTATCAATGGGCATTAGTGTTTTAATCTCTCTAATCTCCAGGAAAATCCAATGCTAGATGGCAAACCAGGTTTGCCTGAGTAGCAGCTGGGTCTGTTTGCAAGTCACTCCAGCCTTGTTTTAGCTGGAGAAAGGCAGGAAAAGGCTGTGCAGGGCTCACTTAGGTGCTGTGCTTGCACAGAGTAAAGAGAAGATCTCAGGTGCGATGGCTTCCTGTCCCTGCCATTAATCTGACCACATCTGTGGCTGTGCAGGAATCAAGCACAAGCACAGAGCTCATGTGCCCAAACTGAGATCAGCAAAAGGGTGAACACGGTGTGCTCAGCCACGTGAATCAACTCCTCACTCCACCGAGTTAATTTTTTCAGATTGAAATCATGGGCATACTTTAGCCTTGCCTGCGAGGGAATAAAAATAACCGTAGAAAAGTTCTCCCCATGGTCACTGAAGCTCTGCAAAGACATTTCACAGAAACACAGACTGGTTTGGTTGAAAGGGACCTTAAAGGCCATCTCATTCAAACCATGGGCAGAGAACCTTCCCCTAAACCAGGTCCAGCCTGGCCTTGGACACTTCCAGGGATATGGCAACCACAGCTTCTCTGGACACCCTCTGCCAGGACCTCACCATTCTCAAGGAAAAAAAATTAGAGCTCATGGGAGCTGTGTACAAGTTGTTTCCCAGATTAAATAACAGAAAATATTTTGTTTCAACTCATATCTCCTCTTTCCCAGGAGCAACAGGTGGTGAGCCAGCAGCTCAGAAGGACAACCAAGTGTCATCCTTGGCCTCACAGCAAGTGCAGCAGGGCTTTGGGAGCACTGCAGGTCCCCAGGACAGCTCCTGGTGACTTTGGGGTGTTTGCACAGAGGAGACACTGGCAGAGTGACAAACAGCCCAGACAAACTCTGGGGTTTGTTCTTCCAGGGGCATCTCCATTCCTGCAAGGAGAACAGGGCCCTGCCCAGACCTCTCCCAGGGCTCATTTCTGGCTCTGAGCACAGGCAGAGGAAGGAAGCAGCTTCACCCCTCCAGGGCAAATGAACTGGAGAGGGATTAAGTGACTCGCCCAGGGTCACACAGAAATCTTACAGCAGAGCCAAGAACTGGATCCAAATCCCCTAATTAAGGGTTTTAAAATCACAAACTCATTGTTCTTCTCTTAGAAGAACCTAACAATCAGAGTTAGGAGCAATTCTAACAAGGCCGATTGATGTTTTAAGTTGTATCAAGGGATTTGAACTAACTACAGATCCAGCTTTTAGCCTTCCAATTAATCTGAAATATTAAGGAAGATTCCTGCCTGGCTTACACAACCCAATCAGAACTGCTTTATGGGACATCCCTGCAGGTGAAGCAGGTCCCCATGTCACAGCCACACTGTGCAGGGCTGGTAGGGCCCACTGGAGAATGTGGTCCAGCACTGATGCTCAGGGATACACCAACGAGGGTTTCAACAGGGCCTGAGTTTTGGGGACAATCTCAACCACGGTCCTTTGCACCAAAAAACTGCTCAGCAGTGAGGAAACTGCCCCAGCAGCACTGCAGCCCTCCCCTGTGCCAGGCAATGCTCTGCCCTTGGCCAGCTCAAACACAAATCCCCAGCTTTGAGGAATAACCAAGCTCTGGAAATGCAGGCAGCCTCCCCAGCCTGTGGGCAGACGTGCCAGCAAACTCACTCCATCCCAAGCTGCCCAGCGATTAAGAAAACATCAAATCCCTTGGGCACAGGCAGCACGAGCAGCACATGTTCTCTCTCAGGAATGCTGAAGGGACATTTCAATATTACTGCACCTCAGCAATCCCCAGTTAAAAGTGCACCATTAGGGCTTAGGAAATAATTTTTATTCTTTCTATATTGCTTCAGTGCTGACTACCTGCCAGTCCCCAGTGACTTTGACAGACAGATGGAAATTCTGCCAGCTATATTTATAATCTCAGATCAATAGCAGAATGAAAAGCACATCCAGAGACCTTGGTAGAGCACCAGCAAACTCAGTGGAAAGTAGCATGACCGAGAAAAGGACACGAGCTTCCAGATCACAAGACCAAAATTTAATTTTTTTTAGCACTTAAAGAGAACCAACACTTCTAGCAGGAACAGAAAGGATCCCTCAATGCCAGGAACAGCTAAAACCAACCCCAAAGCTTTTCTAAGAGCCTGAGTGCAGGTCTGCAACTGTCACTGCCCAGGGAGGGCTCTGGCAGGCAGCCACCACGGTCCCTTCAGTATGTGCAGGGCAAGTCCCCAGAACATCTCTAAGAGCCACAGATCACTGACATTTTCCCCTCTCTGGCTGTAGTGAACTCCCAAGCCCATAGATGATGCATTCCTTCTCTTTGTGACCAGCTCCTGTGAGCAGCCCGTGCCAGACACAGCTCTGCATGTTCCTTCATGAACACAGCTCTTTGGTGGCTTCAATCTCCCTGGGGAGAGAGGGCAGTGCAGCAGCAGCAGCTTGGGGTGCAGGAGCACCCCAGAGCCCTCCAGAGCTCAGGGACACCCTGAGGCAGCACAGGAGCAGCCACTCCTCTGTGCTTCAGCCAGGAGCAGGATCCAGAGCTCCAGCATCCCTGCACTGTGGCTGTCCTGCTGAACCCTCACTACAGCCAGGACTGCCCCAGCTCCCACCACACCAAACCCACAGGCTCCTCCAGCTGGGCATCTCCAGGCTGCTCCCACTGTCCAGGAAGGAAGGAAGGAATTATTTCACATGCTGTCACCAGCCATCACACACAGCTGGCACCGTGTCCTTGGTGTGAGTCACCCTCTCCCTGGGGACGCCGTGCCTCAGGTCCTGGTGTCACATCCCAGCAGTGTCCCCTCCCTTCCTCTGGCACATTCCTCCTGCAGAGGATCTGCAGTGCCTGCTCCCTTGAGCGGGGCAGGCAGGAGGCTCCTCACCCTGCTTCAGCAGCCCACCCTTTTCCAAAAGGGCTTTGCTAGGAAGGCACTCTGCAGTCACAAATATTTGGGAAAAGCAAGAAAGAACCCCATTCCTCCCAAATTCCTTTTCCCTTGAAGGAGGCACTGTTTGGGGCACTGCTTTGGACAGACACAAAGCACACTCAGCATCTCCCAGGCAGTGACACGGTCTCAGCTCTGAGCACAGGTTTTGCCCAGCAGGGACAGCTCTGCCTTGGCACCAAAATGTTCAAATTCTGGGGCCAGCTCTGCAGATGGCACAGCCCAGCCATGCCCAAGGAAACACACTTGGCTGCTCAGGAGCAATCTTCACCCCTCCTCCTCCTCAGGGGCATGACCTGCTTCCCCAGACACCCCCACAGATTATCACAAAGGACAAATTACCCCCAAAAGGGGTAAAACAAAACTCTGCACCTCACCCCACCAGCATCCCTAAGTCTCACTCCACCAAACCCGTGGAGAGGGGAGAGCAGATGGAGCCCACACAGAGCTCACACACCAAGAAGCACCTCAGAGAGCCCCAGCATCCTGCACCACACCTCTGCCCCTCTCACCACCAGCAGCACGGTCAAAGCAGACCCAGCAGCAGGGGCAGAGGATGATTTTAGTGAAAATAAATCACCTTTGCAAGCAAAAACAGCAGGCAGTGAAAAATTCGACCACCTGAGCCACCCCAAACTTGCTGAAGTGTTTGAACCATTTCAGCCCAAAGTGGCATCTCCTCTCTGGATGGGGAGATGCACAGGCAGTGACATCCTGGGGGTCACAGCAACCTCCTGGAACAAACCAAGCTGCAAAGAAGTTGTTGGGGTGTCCTAACAGCCCCTGCAGGCCACGTGCAGGGATACACGTCCCTGCAAGCTGCATATAAGGGGCCCTTCTCCATCCTTTGTCTGCTGCCCCTTTTAAACCTATAAACGCCGTTTGGAGGTAAAGAAGAAAGAATTTAGGGCATCCTAACCCTGAAAAGAGGGAAAACTCCATTCAAGCTGTCTCCTGCAGCTTAATTAATAACAACCCATCCCCAGCAAGCTGCTGCAGCACCAGCTGTCTCCTCGGATGGAGGTGCCTCGCTGGGAATAATGGTGCTTTGTGCTGTGCTGGGAAAAGGTCAGGAGCTGGGGGAGGAGAAGCAGGGCTGGCAGGGGGGTGCGTGGCTTCCCTGCAGATCCCCACGCCGGCAGCGAGTCCCACGCGGTGCCCATCTGCTGCTGGGTCACCTCTGGGACATGGTGGCACCCTCAAGCAGCAATGGGGTGAGCACAGCCTAAAACACGGGCAGAATTCGGGCCCGTGAGCTGCACTCCCCCACTACCGGGAGGCCTGGGCAGCTCCTGATGCCACTTTGACACTGCCCAGGCCCCCTCTGGGGAAATCCCTGCTCTGCTCTTATCAGGAGGCTCCCTGATAAGAGCACAGCATCAGCCTGCAGGGACACAGCACTGTGTGCCCCTGGCAGCTTTTCCAGGCCACCAGAAAGGGATGCTTCCTGCTACCATCTGGCTTTTGCATAAACAAGCAAGCCAAGCCAGGCTCACAGCAGCAGTGGATGGATCCAAGGTGATGCAACAATGAGGCACAGGGGAGAAACAAAGTAAAATGGACCCAAGTCCAGGCTGTGCCCATAGCCACCAGACTCCAGGGCATGGCTGTGAAATCACCTCCATTTCTGCTCGGCCACAGAGCCCAGCCCAAGTACCAAAGCAAGACACCTGCTTGGATCCTGGGCACCTCAGCCAAGGGATATCTCTGGGAAACCTCTGGATACTCTCTGCCTGCCATCACCCTGCCCCTGGCTGGCTATCCAGCCCTCCAGCATTCCTGGAGAAGTGATGCTCCTGTCCCATCCCAGTGCCACAGCAGGCTGGGTGGGCAGTGGTGCCCAGGGAGCACCAGTGACACGGTCACTGCCCTTTGAGGAGCACACAGGCGGCTCTTGTGCTCCGCCAGCTGGCCTGGCCTCTGCTCTCACTGCCACTTTTGCCCCCTCCTTCTCCCTCTGTGCCATCCAGGCAGCCTGGGGCTGCCCCGGCATGGAGACACCTCTGGTGCCAGTGCAGGACTGGGGTGCAAAATCCCATCCACTTATCTTGAGGAATAAAGAGAGACTAAAAATGTCAAAGAAAAGCAGCAGGAAGCAGCGTTAGGGCAGGTCTCTGTCCCACAGACACGTCCCCTAGCCAGGCACCAAGGCTTTGCTCTTCATCCCCCAGCTGGGCAGGGGGAGGACACAGCCCACAGTGCCCCCACAGTGCTTCCACCCCAGAAAAAGGTCCCTGCTGCTTAGCAAAGGGCCATTCATCAGCAGGGCTGTGTGGGATGACAAAGGGTTAACCCACTGCAGCTGGGCCAGAAATACCATCCAGGACAAAGAGAGATTTCATGTCACCCGCACCGCATCCGCCCAGCACCGAGAAAAAGGGGCCTTAATCCGATTCCCAAAGAAAATGTGGCTTTTACAGCCCCGCCTGAGCAGGGCCCTCCAGCAAGTTTTGCATCTACAGCAAGAGTTAACCCAGCCTGAGTTTGAGAAGGGGCCAGAAAATGGGAAGGGAAATCACTTTTCCACAAGTTAGTGAGAAGGGAGAGCTGGGTGGAGGCAGCTGGACACAGGCAGCATCCCTGCAGCAGGACCACAGGGTCATGGATGTCTCAACCTGGAAAATCTGATGGCCCCAAAGCACCCCCAGACCTGGGCAGTGCTTTCAGGGGATTTATTAGGGAGATAAAGCACCACTGCTGATTCCCACCAGCTGCACCCCTTCCTAGAGATCACCTGTGAGCACCCCAGCACTGCCTGGTATTTTGGGGATGATAAGGATGAGCCAGCAGAGATTTTCAGAGTGTTCATGGCAGAACTCTGCCTCGTCCCCACCAGGACAGGGACCCCAGGGAACAAAGCCAGGGATGCTGCTGGGAGGCAGACAGTGCTCACACCCACGAGATGTGGATGAAGTGTCTCTGCCTTTGCCTCCCAGCTGCCAGGCAGGCACTCATCCCACAGTGCCACCTCCCTGCCCGAGTCACAGCTGTGTCCCTGTGCCAAGTGGGGCTTGCCTGCCTGGCTCCTCTACCCTGTTACCTTGGAATGCCACATGCCCACTCCCCTCGTGATTTTTGGACAGACACTTCCAGGATGCCACTGAGCTGTGTTTGCAAGATTAACTCTATCATTCCCATTTTGGTGATTATTTTTTAACAAACAAGGTCGCTTTACTGTACTCTACTCCACACAGCCTGACAAATTTTGGGGATAAATGAAATAAAGTACACTTGAATTCAGCCATAAGATCACAGCACTCAGCAGGCTCAGCCCCAGGAGAGCCAGCCTTCCCTTTCCCCTGTACTGGAGCAAAGCTCAGACACGTTACCCCAGGAGCAGCAGCTCCAGCCCGTGTTTCACCCAGCCCCAGCACAGCTCTGACAGGGCTGCATGTGGCGTCGGGGCCATACGGAAATCACAGCATTTAAAACCACAGGCTATAAAAATTCCACCGTGCTCAGAGAAGGGAAGTCTGGATTCCCCATGGAGAGGCATCCAGGAACCGCTGCTGCAGGGTTATTGGCCACCAGGCCATTAGAGCCTGCCACATGTGCACACCTCGAGCCATGGCCAGCACACCCCGGTGACAGGGGACGTGCTGAGGGGCTCTGGGGTCAAACACATTCAAACCCCACCACAAGCCCCATGCCCACACAGGGATTTTGATCTCAACATGGGAAATCATGGATGGCAATCACAACAGCATGGGAGAGGTCACAGCTCCCACGGCTAGCACAGTCCTCCATGTTCCAAACTTGCTTTACCTGTGGTGACATGTCCTTATCTGCACTCAGGATGCCCTTACAGCAGGGCACACGCCCTGGACAGCTGTTCTCCTCCTGGATGCTGTATCCTACAATCTGGAATCACACCTGGACAAGGCAGCAGTGCTTAGAGATTCACACATAACTGCAATTCTTGCTTTGCTGCATTTTTACCTTGTCTCAAAACCAAAGCTCAGCCCAGTATTGCCTGCACACACAAATGCCCTGTTGCCTGGCTCACCTATATCCCAAAGGAATTTAGTCCACAACCAACAATCATTAATTAGCATCAGGAAAGCCAGGACTCTCAATCCAACAGCAGAGCAAAATTCCCTCCCAGCCAGAGCTGCACCACCAGCCAGCTCCCCCCACCACACCCACCATTCACAGCAGCAGGAATTCAATAAAATTCAGGAACTTTAACCCAAAACTTGCCTGTGGGAGGCTGTTCCTGTACTCCTCTGCTCCGCTGTTCCCGTAAGCTGACCCTGGGAAGCAGCACAGCAAGCCCAGAGTGCGTGCAGGGCACACGGCTGCTCAGCTCGTGGATGGCTGTGCTTCCAGAGCAGGCTTTAGGGGAGAGATGGACTGACCTGCTGCTTACAGCAGGGACACAACACCGATAAAATCACCAAGAAATGCGACGTGAGCAGCTTGGTGTGTGCTGGAGTCACAGCACAGGGCAGCAGCACCGGCCCCATTGGATCCCCTGCTCCCTGGCCCAGACCTGCTCTGGTTGAGCCCAGATAGTCTCAGCCCTGAATACGTCAGCCCGGATCCATCCCGGATGCTCCTTCCCTAAATGAAGTGTGGTCACACTGGGATGGATATAAAAAGCCTAGCCTGAAATCCTCTGGCCTGAAGCCTTTCCTGCAGCCCCTGCTGCTTCCAAGGGCTGCTTGACAGGCAGACACTGGGATACA